>JAPYZT010009354.1:0-11732 GCA_030522965.1 Tryphoninae sp. A BG-2022a | reverse complement strand
TTGAGCCAAAGTTCACCGATTGAAACTTTTTCCAGCTCGTGGTTAAATTTCTTTTACTTTTGAAAAAAATAACCGTGCAGTAATATTTATTTTATTTTTTTCAAAAGTAAAAGAAATTTAACCACGAGCTGGAAAAAGTTTCAGTCGGTGAACTTTGGCTCAACTAGTTATTATTATTATTATTATTATTATTTTTAAACAAACATTTTTTGCTTTGGAGAAAAAAATACAACTTTACTCGTTCGTCTTCGAGGCAGAATTTTTTATTTTTTTTAACTCGGTCCTGGGAGAACACTCACTGCGTTTTTACCAGGCTGGTGGAGAATTAAACACGACAGCCGATTAAAATATACTCGTATTTCGTAAGCTTTTAACGTACCCTCCATCGAGGATTTTGAGAAACTACCCTTCAGCTTTGAATATTTTAAATATTTTTTTATTTAATATTTAATGTGTAATAATAATAATAATAATAATGTAGTATTTTTATATTTTTAATGGACAATAATAAGAAGAATGTGACATTATAATAATCTTTAATACATTAATATTTGACAATGATAATAATTTCTCTATTTTTGTCCTTGATATATGCTCGAGGGGTTGAAATATTATTTACCAAAAAAAAATAAAAAATATCCACATTCATTCAATATAAATACTTATTTATATGCGATGTTTACGTATGTAAGGATGTTTGTCGAAAGTTTGCTTCGAGTACAGCGGGGAGAGGATTGGTAAATTTCCTGCCTTTGGCAACGTGTACACATGACAAGAACAGTACAGCTTCGGGGCACCCAAGAATAATTCTATTCGGGGCACACAATTCGTAAGACAAATACGACTATAGCACGATGATATAGGAAAACAGAGTTGGAATAACGTAATCAAGAATAAAGCCACAAAATAAAAAAATGTCTCTAATAATTAAATAATAATTAATTAATATACCAATCAATTAAAAAAAATTTAATATTAATTAAAAGCGAGGTATTGTATCAAACAAATATGAGAAAATTCACGAATTAAAAAAAATGGCAAAATCTAACAAAAAAATTAATTATTTTAAAAATAATTTTTTGTTTTTCAAAAACTAAGGGATAGTTTCTTGTCTCTAATAATTGAATAATAATTAACTAACATACCAATTAATTAAAAAATATTTCAATAGTAATTAAAATCGAGGAATTCTATCAAACAAATATCAGAAAATTCACGAATTAAAAAAAATGGCAAAATTTTAAAAAATAATTTTTTTTTCAAAACCCAAGGGGTAGTTTTTTATTTCTAATAATTCAATAATAATTAACTAATATACCAATCAATTAAAAAATATTTCAATATTAATTAAAATCCAGGAATTTTATGAAACGAATATCAGAAAAATCACGAATTTAAAAAAAATGGCAAAATCTAAACAAAAATTAATTTTTTTAAAAATAATTTTTTGTTTTTCAAAAACTAAGGGATAGTTTTTCGTTAGACCCAAGTGGCACGATGCAGCACACGGTAATCATCAAAGTTGGCCGTCGTTTAACGAGAAATAGAGAAAGAGAAAGTGTGACGCAGGGAAAGGGGATGAAATAGGGGTAGTCCGGTAAACGAGGAAACGACAAGGGGGTTGGTGAGGGTGAAAGGACTAGAATAAGGGTAGTAAAGTTGAGTCTGGTATTAAACACGTTTTCGTCGGTGATGGCGCCACTGGCGCGAGAGAAACTCCTCTCGGTGAAAACCTAAAGGGGTTGAAGAGGCGGGGAAGGGGAGTAGCGTCAGACAGGAGAGAATGTAACTTTCGTTACGAAATGTCCGGGTGGTACCTGTCATCGGTTAAGCTCTCCCGGCCTTTAGTCTCGAGAACGTCGAGACAACCCAATGCTCGAGCTTTCACGATCTCGCAAGCTCGACCCAAAACCCTCCTCCCTCAAAAACACACTTTTCAACGATAAAAATGCAAACTCGTTGTACCAACCGCAGAAACACCATGTTTTCACTATTCCTACGAACTTTCATTCAATTTACACGAAATTCGTAGTTTTTTTAACAAAAAAAAATTTTTTTTTTTTTTCAAAAAAATTTTTTTTTGCACAAATCTTTCACTAAAAATCGTCAAATTTACCAATCACTCGACCTCGAGGTACTCCACGTTGCGTTTCTGATGGCTCTTCGCTCGAGGGCTTTTGGGGATAAAATTAATCCAAACATAAAAAAGCACAAATGAAAAAAGAAAAAAAAAAATTTCTAATTTTTCGTCGTTACCGTTAAAATTTATTTCAATCGAAAGCTCGTGATCAATTTCCATCCCCCGAAACTTTTCAAATAATCCCCTTCCCCCACCCCATGAAACGAGAATATCGATAAGTCAATTTCTGAAAAAAAAAAAAAAAAAAAAAAAAAAGCTCTAAAGTCGTTCGATACAGTTTTCCCACGTTGGTTATTGACGAAACTCCCCTTATATACGCGCATGCACTAGTGGCAAGGGGGGATCCGGGGGCAGGGGGGGGGGGGAAGGGATAGGTAAGGGGATAGAGCGAATAATGAGAGAAATAGTGCGGAAATCGTGCCAGGAATATCGACCATCTTTTTATGCGAGTAGGATACGTATAAGGCGACGTAATAGTGGAGAAAAAAAAACACTAAAGAAAAAAAAAGAAAATGGCTGGTGGAGCGAGAGGGGGAAGGGGGAGAGGGAGTTGAAAGAAGAACGAACGAGAGGAGAAACCGAGACAGTCTCTTTCCAGGCGACATTTTAATTAAAAGAGGGCACACGTATAGACGCACGTATACGCTGAAGCAGGGATTTTTTAATCAGACTAATATGGCTTAACGAACCCAGCACGTGAGTTCGTTGCCACATACATACGTGTATATATATACATATATATGTTCACGAGGAAATTTTTTCCCTCATCCCCCTTTCATCCCTCTACCTCTCACCCTCTCTCAAGCATCGTACACCACCTGCTGTTTTCCTGGGTACGATATATTGTATAAAATGATATATATATATATATATATATATATATATATATATATATATATATATTTATAAACATAGTCGGATCCGTTGCACCCTTCTTTTTATCCATCGCACAATTTTCTTTTTTTTTTCTTTTTTTTTGCTCCAAAGCACCGATGGCTCTACGGTTCCTGTGTACGAAACTCACGAAATGACCTCTCAAGTTATATACACACGAAATATGAGCTTTCTCTACTCTACCCCCTTGTCGTAGGGGTGGATTTTTTGTGTTTTTTGTTTTTTTTTGCAAATACCCTTTTATCGTTCGCTTTTACGTCTCCATCGAATCGTGACTAGAGCAAATACAGTTTAGAACACGTGTCTTGGTATATTGCCATGAGAGGGTGGTTCACCCCTGTTTTTAGAACGAAGGTTTGGAGGTGTGAGTAGAAAATTTCGGATAACTTATTTTTGTTACTGTTTTCAGGTGTTGTTTATTTTGTTCTTGTTGTTGTAATATTGTTCGTGCGTTTGGGTAAATAATACAGATGGTGTATTGCTCTTGTTGAATAGGGGTTGTAAATTGAGAAGACCGTATGAGTCATTGTATTCGAGAGTGAAACGTGCGAAGCTGGAGGTTTTTTGATTAAATGAGGTTAATGAAACTTTTTAAGAGGTTTGTACCCCTCGAATCTCACAGAAGGGGTGGAAAGGGGTGGATGCTTGAAGCACAAGGGTTGTATCAAAAAGAAGAGTACGAATTCAATAATTTCTTTTTTGTTATTGTCGATAGTAATTAGGATAATTCGATACTAAATATTGAATTTGGTTCAACCCTTGTGTGGTTTTCATCCCCTTGATGAAAATGGGGGTTGTTTTTTTCGTTTGATTTTTGTTTGTTTGTTTTTTTGTTATTTTTGTCGGAGGTCGAGTTTTCTCCGTGACCTCTCGAATCGCAAGGAGACTCGTCCATCTCTCTGTCTGTCGACTAGGGGTTGAAAGCGAACGCGTGGCGTCGCCGACGAGATCTTAGCAATTACCGAGGCCTGCCAGCGACGTCGTCGTTGTTGTAGGTCGAATACTAGACTCGATTCCACCAGACTATAAAAGCCCCGCTAGGCAATTCTGCAGACTCCGCTCGCTTGCTCCACGACGATTTCTTCTTATCGATTTTTCTCACTGGAAAAAACCACCCCCTTGACGAAGGGGGTTCGAACGGGGGATGAAAACCTGTATATATGTATGAATGCCGTCTAGATGAGAAGAGAAAACCCGATTGACTGCGTTTGCAGCAGCCCATGATTCTTGATTCTTGTTGATTATTCTCTTTTTTTTATTTGCATTTTTTTCAAAACTCGATAACTTCCGAACGCTTTTGCGGATTTTTATGAAAATTGTAGAGATGTGAGAAGGATGAATCAGCTACGAGCCTGCAAAATTTCGACCCGATCGGACGAACAGTTGCGGAGTTATGACAATTCATATTATTTCACCCCTAAACGCACCCTTATTTGCGCGCAGACTACTCCGCGCATGCTCGAATATGCACGCGTCTAATCCCACCCATACACTCTCATATACGCAACAATTCTTTTCGTCGACCGAAACAACTGTTTTCTTCGTATTTTCGATAAAAATAAAAATCATGCAAATTCTTCACTTCTTGAAAATTACGAAAAAAACAAAACTACCCCTACGGTAGGAAAAAAGAAAAGAAAAACATATTCTCGTCGTACTCGACATATTCGTGCACTCTCGATATTGCCCGTACGACAAATCGATCGAGTCGAGATAAAAAACGAAAGAAAAACCACCCCCATGTTTTTTTTCTATCCCTTATCGAGGGGTAGTTTCTCGATCTCGATTCCAAACGGGAGAGTTTTTCGCGGTAGGGTTCGGATTGAATGTCGCCATCCATTCATCCACCTTTTCTGATTTTTCTCACCCTCGCCCAACCCCGAATCGCCCACCCCTATTTTCTTCGATTCTCAACCCCCTCGTGACAGTATTTTTCACGCCGAACACTTTCCCAACAACCATCGCGCCTCGCGATGCCTCGTAAGTCTCGCAAATCTTATACAAAATCCTGAAACCCCTTTATCCCTTGCTACTCTCACCCCCAAGATCTTTTTCTTTTTTTTTTTCTTCGAAGAAGAAGAAGAAGAAGAAGTGGGCGATCGACGGAGTAGACCGATTCGTTTGAATGATTCAAACCTCTCGAGCTTTCTCTCCCTCTCTCCCTCTCTGTCCCTCTTACTCTCTCTTGTCGCGTATACAAAATCGTTGGTGCTTTGAACTTGGCCCGCGCGATCTCCTTTCTCATCCCTCCGCGCGCTCCCCTTTCCCCCCCCCGTTCCCCCCCCCCCCCCCCCACCCCTCCCTTTTCACACCACCAGCCGCGCGAACCACTCTTTCTCTCTCGACCATCCCCGTAAATATTTCACGCCGGGGGTGGTACTGGATGCGCGAGGGTGCGGACCGTGCGAAAGCCCGATAGGAAAAAATGAGGCGAATGTAAGAGGAAAAGAAACAAAAGAAAAAAAAGTAACGTGTCAAGGTGAAACTCCACGCAACGAGATACGGGAAGATAAAAAGAAAAAGAAAAAAAAATTTCCACGCCCTGGAAGAATTACGAAAGGGGTGGTAGGGGGGATGAAAAAAAATATATGTTCTCGAAGGTGCAATAAGACGTGGAAATAATCATTAAAAAAAACAAAGCCACCCCCTATGCTTATGTATGCGTATGGGTGTGTTTCGAGGGGTGGGTAGAAGGGGGTAAGGGGTGAGTAAGAGAGACGCATAGTTGATGCACCTTGGGGTTGGAGAGGGAACGAGGCCAAAAGGGTGCATACGAGAGACGAGAGAGGAAAAGAGCCAGAGTGTTTGAAAAGAGGCCGAAGGGGGTTGCCGAGGGTTGCCGAGGGATGAAGAGGAGGGGTTGGTTCGCGAGATCGAGAAAACTACACGCTGGAACGAAACAAGTTTGCGCTGGCTGAGACAATTCGATCAAGCGTTCGTGCCTCCAATGTAAATTTCGCTTCTCGGACTATTTTCTCTCTCTCTCTTTCATCCCCCTCTCTCGCCCACCCCTCCTTACTCACTTCATCCCCTCTCTGATTTTTCTTCACCTCTTTCTCTCTCGGTCTCCAGCTCGCTCTGGACGCTAGGGATGGGTTGGCTGTCTCGTAGTTACCTTTTCTTTCCATTTTCACCCCTTCCTCCAGTTTTAACCCCCGTCAACCCTTATTTATATATATATATACGTGGATGTCGCTTTCTCACTCATTCGTGTAAAATTTCTACTCGCTCGCCTTCTGCAACTTCCGTTATCCAGACCGAGAGAGAGCCTTACTATATTCGTACTGTCAGAAATAGAGGATGATGGGGGTGGGGGTTGGTACGAATTTTTTTTTCATCCCACTTTTTTTTCTCTCCTCTCCCTCTCTCTTTCTCATTCTTGGTACGAAACCAGTTCGCCATTTTGTTTCCAGCGTTCCAGCGTTAACCTTATTACCTCAGACCTGCCACTTGTCATTCGCACGAATATATTTCCGGTGGAGAATTTCGCACGAGCGACTCACGATACTTTCCACGCCCCAGCGAACCGACGAATAATCGTTCTCTTACATTCTCGTTTACAGCTCGAAGAAAAAAATTGTTGAACTAAAAAAATGTCATAAATTTAGCAAATTTAATTTTTCATTAATTTTAATTAATTACAATTTTTTTAGAAGGGATGATAATTTCATCCCTTATTCACGAATTATCAATTCGACGTTTTATTTGCGATGGCAATATTTTTTTTTGCTAACGTAATTTGTTATTATACTCCTCGGCCAAATCCCACTTCTGTATTTCAGTCGACGAGAGACGTCGAAAAGGTAATCGCGCATACGTTTATCCGTGCTCGAGAGGGTGGAACACGCGATTTCCTCGTTGAAACGAGAGAGGAACCTTTTCGCGTGACGAGCCTCCTCCGATCGGTCGCATTTTGAGAATTCACGAGGGAAGAAGTAGGTTGGGGGAGGAGGGCTCCGTTACATTCGCGAATGCAGTAATGGCGTGTCTCGTCGTCGCCCAGTAGGGGTGAGTTCCCTTCCATTGTGATACAAGTGAATTAACGAAGTTGCGAGCTCGAGGCGAATGGAATTGCTAACGAGCCGTTGAAGATTTCTTAATAAGCTCCGATAAACAACTCTTGGATGCCAACGAGACCATTTTTTTAAATAATTGAAAAGAAGCCTGGAAAAAAAAAGATTTGACCTTCCCCAAGGTCAAATTATTGTTTTCCATTTTTTTCAGTCAAATCTGTTCTCTCCTCTCTTTTTTTTCGTCATCACCATCAACCCCCTTGAAAATATCCTTTCGTCTTTGATTGAACTCGACACCCCGAAAAACAACCCTTGGATGCCAACGAAACTATTTTTTTATGTAATTGAAAAGAAAACTGGTGAAAAAAGATTTAACTTTGCTTAAGGTCAAATTATTGTTTTGCATTTTTTTCGGTGAGATCTGTTCTCTCCTCTCTTTTTTTTCATCGCCACCTTCAACCCCCTTGAAAATATCCCTTCGTCCTTGATCGAACTTGACACTCGGAGAAACAACCCTTGGATCCCAACGAAATCATTTTTTTATGTAATTGAAAAAAAAAAGATTTGACCTTGACGAAGGTCAAATTATTGTTTTGCATTTTTGTAGTCAATTTTCGTTCCTGTACTCTCTCTCTCTCTCTCTCTCTCTCTCTCTCTCTCTCTCTCTCTCTCTCTCTCTCTCTCTCTCTCTCTCTCTCTCTCTCTCTCGCTCTCTCTCTCTTTCCGTCGCCATCTTCAACCCCCTTGAAACCAACCCTTCGTCCGTGATCGAATTTATTTTTCTCGCATAAGCAATTTACCTCCCAAATCGTCACATTTTCCCAGTTTTCCCTTTCGCCAATGTCGCCCTCACGAAACTTCCAGTCCGGAAGTGAAATGGGGTACGCAAAGGGTGAATGAGAGAGAGAGAGAGAGAGAGAGAGAGAGAGAGAGAGAGAGAGAGAGAGAGAGAGAGAGAGAGAGAGCAGCGAGGATTTCGCCCGTCCCATTAACCTAAATTCTTCGAGCTTCATGCAAATCAAGGACGTAGGAACGAAAATGGCCCTGCGGCATATCACGATGCTCGGGGAAAATCTATCAGGGCCAATTTTCCATTCGCTACCGCGAAATCCCAATCTCTCTCTCTCTTTTTCTCACCCCCGCGTCAATTTTATATTTTATTTTTCAATCCAAATTCTCACCAATACGAGAACCAACCCCGTTGCCACCGCGTCCCTTTTGCGTTTTTCATTTTTCTTCAATTTTTTTTTCTGTGACATTTTTTTTGTCCCCGCCGTTGCACGAAATCGATAGCCATTCGATCGAACGAGGTGGGCTATATGGAGTTAAACGTTTTTCCAGGGTTTGTCGCGCGCGCCACCGTAAACTGTCGAAACAGGCCACACAGAATATTTTTCTCGCTGTTTTTAGAGCGAGAGGGGGAAGGGGCCATGGGACTGTTAAAAACGCTAGATTGAATGTTGCCCCGTAAATTGGAATGATTGAAATTGAGGCAAATGCACTTTCGAACCTACAGATTTGTATTTATTTATTCATTTTTTTTTTGAGGCGTTCAATAATTTAGATGGACTCCTGAACCCTTTTTTGTCTAAAGGGCGATGCCCCGATGTATTGGGATTGAAATATCGAAAGGAAATTATTTCGTCATTTAGTCATGGAAATTTAATCAAATTAATAAAATATGCACGCAGAACGAAGGCTCCCACGTTTGAGGTGTAACGATATATATGCCTGATAGTGGTGGGGGAATGGCGCATGCGCGCTACGCTCGACGCGAGCTCAGTGTAATCGCGACCGTCGAACTGTGCGGATCGTCCACGCGCATGCGTGAGGGAGCGAGCTCAGTGTTGACCGAACCGTCGAGCTGCGCAAACCGTCTCTGCGCATGCACGACCTCAGTATAGTCCCGACCGTCGAGCTGTACGGATCGTGTCTGCGCATGCGCGAATGCTATCTCGTTTCTCGCGCAGTGTTATTCGAACAATCGCAAATCGTTTCACGAAAAACAATTACAAATTGTTAAATAAATCGAAATCATTTCTTTACGAATTTTTATCACGCGAGCATCAATAATTTTCTTGTTTAATTAATTTACACAATTGTTCGTGCACGTACGAGGCCACGTGCTCACTCTCGTTCTTAACTCCCTCGTTAATAATAATTGCAATCGTCCGCCATTAATTAAAATAATTTATTCAACCATACGATATTATATTTAATTACATAAACTATTTTATTCTCCCGTAACAGTGACCCTTTTGCCTTCGGCTTATCGTGCCCCAATTTCACAAAGTTAATATCAACTTCTAACAATCAACCAAATAATTATTAAATAAAATCATACAATTGTAAAAAAATGTTTTTTAAAAATATTTCAAAGAACATAAAACTCCACTCACTGGCAATTCTAGATAAAACAACCCCTCCCTATATTTTAAAAAATCCATAAAAAAAAATTTTTAAATTTCTCCCTTCCTTCCGGTTCTCACATTCGAATATGATTTTGCATAAAATTATTTCTGTTCGTGGAGAGCTGACTTTTTCCTCGCCGGTGGATCGTATCGCGAGGGGTGCAAAAAAAAATAAGGGTGGAAATTGGGGTCCGTCCTGTTCGGGACTGTGGGGTGGGGGATGAAGGGGGGGGGGGGTAAATTGAAAAGCCAATCTTGACTCGGTCGCGCAGCGCTCGCCTGCGCTTCAACGCCTAAATTTCGACTCTGTTTTGTCGTCGTTCGTAGTCCATACGGGGTACGTACATAAACAAATATAAATATACACGTAGCTTAGCAAAAATACGTGACAAGGTAAAACGTAGGCGTCTTGGGGTGCACAACGGGCCCCATAAATTGTCGTCCGGAAAATATCGAATAACGGACGCTTCTCGGCTCGCATTTTATCGAGGTTCGTACACGACGTGAACAAAAAAAAAGAAAAGAAAAACAAACATGGAGGAAAAAAAAACAAAAGAGAAACGAGCAAGCGATCCAGCAGGAAAGAAATGAAAAAGAAGCACGTAATACCTGTCGGTTGATAAAAGTGAACGAATAACAAATGCAAAATAAAAAATGAAAAAAAAAACATTTTACAAACATCCCTTAAAGAAAATTGAATGGAAAAATGTGATAAAAATTGCCCGGGCGTATATTTCCGATAGTACGAGACTGAAAATAATCCTATATCGATATTTATTCGTCTCGTATCGTTTTTTAACAACAATATTTTCCTTTTTTTTTACAATACATTTTTTTTAATTCATTTTTATTCGTTTCAACTCAACGTCATCGACAGTTTTTGAAGATTATTTCTCTCGTTTTATTTCAATCACGAATTGGATTAAAAACAATTATCGAATTATTTCGATAAAAACGAAATTTTAATTGGACGATTTTTTTTGTTTTTTTTTTACTGCCCTTAATCGTTCATCGGGAAACTCGATATTATAATACATTTTTAAATTGGGCAAAATACAATTAAGAAAAGATCTTGTAACGTTATTTCAGTGATTAGAGTCTTATTTATTTAAAAAAAAAAAAAATTGTTGCTCGAGGAGCCTGGAAGGGTTGCATTTTATTTTTCGATTTAATGATGAAAAATTCTCGTACCGTCCTCTCACACGTTGAATCGACGTACGTGCCCGACTGTGTAAAAATAGTAATTGCATTAATTTTTCGTGCACTCGTCGTCATTTTTCTTTTTTGCTTACCGGCAGAATGGATGATGGGGGTAGCAAAGGGGTTGAAAAGAGAGATACAAAATTGTGGACGAGACAAAAGGAACTGGGAATTGGTGTAATCAATACTCGTTATCGCATGTCCCTCGATATACAGGAGAAAATACGTGAGTGAGGGAGAACGTAAGGGGGAAGGTTGGGGGTTAAGGGTAGGGGTTGAAAAAAAATGAGAGAGAGAGAGAAAGGTAGTCATCACTGATAGAGTGCCCAGAAAGACATAACGATAGCAATTAATCGATCGCAATAATCGACGAAGAGAAAATAGGGGTAGGGGGATGATGGGTTGTAGGAAGGGGATGAACCAACCTTTCTCGTAGTGACTGGCAGACACGCTGCTCTCTACGTGCAACGACACACTGGTACCTACGACTGTACCAGGACCCTTGTCGTTAACGACCCCCAAGGCTCTGATTGGAAACTCGAAACTAGGGGTTGAAGGGGTTAAAAAATGTTTCATTGTAAACAAATCTATCGAACACGTGCCAATACTTACAAAATGAATATGAGAAAACTGTAATAGTACGTATCGTTGTGTTTTAATTATTGTTCGATAAAATTAATTAATTCCATTTTCAATTACAATTGGAAACAGAGTAATCAAAAATTACAAACAAATGAAATTCTTCTATTTACGATCGTATTATATTTCATTTCTCTTATTTCCTCCTCGTTTTAAATCAATCCATACATTTCAAATTCATTACTCGACAAAGTATTGCAAACAAAATTATTTTTAAGTCCGAACAATATAAAAAAAAAATTTATTTTTTTCTTAGAACAGTTATTAACAATATCGAAATATTGTTATTATTATATTCACATTCAAACCCAACAATGACAATAAATAAATATACCTGTGTAACATCCGCGTAGATGTAGTTTAATTTTTCTTTTTATTATTCTTAGGCATATATATATTTTTGAGAGTTGCTTTTCCCGTCAGGAAACCGACCGT
>JAPYZT010009326.1:0-15386 GCA_030522965.1 Tryphoninae sp. A BG-2022a | reverse complement strand
ACACACACAGACACAGATACAAACACTCTACTTGTTACGTTCGAAATTACGTAGATATCCTGCATTAGTCTAATGATACCTATTTGTCACGATCAAATATTTTTAGCAATGCGGCCATGCGACAAAATTGTGGAACGAAAATCAACATTGTTATATAAAAAAAATGTTCCTTATGGAAATGCACAGAAGGATGAGAATAATAAAGTATTAATAAAAATTCTTATATAAATGCATATTAGTATATATGACTGTTTTTAATCTCTGCTTATCTTATGTTTAATATCGAAGAAAATAAGTCCCGAAATTTTTTAAACATAAATCTTCATTTGAAATAACGGAAGATAGAGTATGGTAATATTTATTTATACGATTAATGGAGAAAGCGGCATCAATAACAATCAGCGTAATATTGTTTACAAAAATGTTTGCACTTTATTGCTATAATGTTTCATTTGGAATATACATTTGCAGATTCAAAATTGTAATCTCTTTGCAAGGGATCCGCCATCGAGAGATTCGAGTAATTTCCTCTTGAGACTAGGTTTCTCTTCTGGTTCCCGTCTAATTGTATTTGGCAGTGGTAACTTTGGTCCTGGTGTCGGTGGTGGTTTATTATTGAAGTATGGCATTTGAAGAGCTTGATCGCACGTACACCTTTCCATAGGGTTAATGTTTAATAGACTCGCAATAAGATCTAGAAGATCGTCACCAGCAGCAGTAAAAATATGTTTCAGAAGGGTACCAGGGAATGGTTTGAATTGGATGAAATCAGGTAAGTCTACCATCCCTGGCCAACTTTCTTCGGTTGGAGTTCCCAGCATCTGAAAGAAGAACAACGTCGATCGGTACCACAGTCTATTCGTATGGGAAATAAAGAACACCGTTAAAATGTATCGTTTACTTGGAATATCCTGGTGAGTTGATCAAGATCCGATTCACCAGGCAAAAACGGTACGCGCAATAGTAATTCAGCTAATATGCAGCCAATGGCCCACATATCCACACCAGTTCCATATAATCTGGCTCCATAGAGCAATTCAGGGGCTCTGTACCATCTTGTCACTACTTGATGCGTATTGATTCTATTGGGAGAGCCAAAAAATTTGGCCAATCCAAAATCTCCTATTTTAAGAACTCCATGCCCATTAACCAGCAGATTGTTAGGTTTCAAGTCTCTATGCAATATCCAATTGTAATGAAGGTAATCTAGACCTTTCAGAGTTTGAATCATGTATGATTTAATATTGGATGTTGTCAATACAATATTGATGTCTTTGATGATGACTTCTAGATCAGTGTCCATGAAATCAAATACCAGAGAGACATTGGATTTGTGACCAAACACATCTGCAATTAAATGTCATTTATTAATGGCTGAAAATCTTTTCCAAGGCCTTTATAAAGCCAAGTTTTTTACCTAACAATCCAATGATATTGTCGTGCTTCAGTTCCTGCAATAACTTAATTTCTCTGAGAGCAGTCCTGTTTATACCATCTTTTGCTTCCGCACGACTTCCAACTTTGATCTAAAAGGAGCCCACTGTGATATAAATTAATCAATTTTAATAGCATGATTTAAAAACATTAGTCTATTAATAAAACCTTTTTAACAGCAACGATTTGATCAGTTTCCGTGTCCTTCGCCTTATATACGGTTGCAAACTACGAGTATACGGATATTGTTATTATACATCCTGGAAGAAATTATCATCATTTCTAACCTGTCCTTCTCCCAAAAAGTCTATTTTTTCATATCTTCTTAGTTTGTCCGCCATTGTAACACGATTCCAAGTATCAATGCCAACAGTTATTTACTTATGTATCACGTTTTATTATGGAATGCATAGCTGAAATTGTTTTTTAAGAATAAAATGTTCGCGTGTTTACAAAACGTGGAGACCAGTGTTCAAGTGTTATAAACATGCAGTTAAAGTTTACGCTCGGTAATGCAGTTTTGCACCACTTATCCCTACCTCGCTGTCGCTGAACTTTCATTCAACTTACCAACAGTCACAAATGTTCGTAAGCCTCTCCAATCCACGACCGTGTGTGTTCGAAACGCAGACACCTAAGCGAAATCTTTGAGCGCGTCCATCACGGACCGTAGTTGGTCCTCGAACGATAATTTTTCGACAACTTATTACCACAGTGAGTCGAATATATATTGTCTTTTTCTAATATAATAATCATTTTAGCCGGTATACTCCTCGCTCGACCTCGAAAATTGTACTCATAGTTGAGTGTGTTATATTGTTCAAGCCTTGTCGCATGGTTACCGAAGATAACCTACGTTAGTAACGGCGATTCTTTACGCAATGTCTCATTACATTCATTTAGTATCATTATACCGAGTTCAAATAGTTTCAATCTCGAGATATCGCCGTTCAGTAGTAAAATAGTGGTAAAGATCATCAAAGACGCATCGACCAACAACCTGTCGTCAGCTGTTGGGTTGCGCTCGTCTACCGCCACCCCGAGTTATTTTCATTCAGTAATTCGAAACTCTCGGCTGGTTAGAATAGAAATAATTGAGAAATTTGGTACAGACAGGCGATATTTCGAGTCGCCAAACTGGGTCGTACGTAATGTATACACTGCGTAATACAGGAGACTGATAAACACGATTCAGTACGAACGCCCAACCAATTCTTTCAACATCTCGCCTTGTTTTTTGGTTAATTGAACCGTTTTAAGATATCCCGAGTGCCACGGTTTGTCCAAATAGCTTCTTATTGTTAATTGAAGCGTTATATTCACTGCTTGGATATCAAAACTGACTCCTCCATGGAATATGTATAAAAGAAATTGGTGATGGTTGGATTTGTTGGTTGCTCGAAAATTCGTTGCTTAATTCAATAGGAGCCTGGAGAAGCTACGCAATGGAAAATACCATACGAGTGTCTCGTTAGCGATGTTGTTCATAATATGCACAGCATAAAATTTGCGGCGAAACAAATTATAGGTTAATTCTCAAGCATTGACATCAATTGATATATCGTAATGATTTTTAGAATGGGTGAGGCACCAAAGTACTATGGCAAGAGACGTAGTATCGTCCGGCGTATAGGATCATTTTTACCACTGAAGCCACCACCAAAGATATACGTACGGGTCACGGCCTTGCATTCAATGACAAATTCAATCATAAGCGAGGAGACTAGCAGCGATTTTGTTGATGCCAATGGAGCAGTACCAGGAAAGTGAGTATTCTTATCTTAATACAGGAAATTTCCACAAATATAATACCACCAGGAGGATTTTAACAAATGTTTACATGATTTATTTTTAGCAGCAGATTATCAGGTAGCAAACCAGATCTGCTGGAACCAATTAGTTTTGGTTCCGAAGTTAGGTTACTGGCTTTGGAACAAGAACTGCAAGAATTAAGAACCCAAGTATCCATGATTGTGAAAAATTCCAATCAAACGCAGCACTGTAAGACCTCGTATCAATAACATGAAAATAATATTGGTACATCCATCCCCAATAAATGTCATTGCGCCAGAAATTAAATGTACAATGATTGCAGATTCATCGGCCATGTCTCTCTCGAATGGAAGTGGAAATAAAGAAACGCAGTTACCACCGCCACCTCCGCCTCTACCTCCGCCAACAACGCCTCACATTGCACGACGGGCCAGTCTTCAGGATCATAAATTGGAAGAACGCAAAAAACCTCTGACCGCGCAAAAATCGATGGGTGATATGCTCAAGGATATCGACAAAGTTAAACTTAGGCCGATCGAGAGGTGAGGAGTGGAAAAGTACGAAAATGGGTTCATCGATCAACTTTTTCTTGACAAATTACGAATTTTCCTGAATTTCAGATCACCCGGTGGTCGGCCACTAAAAATGAAGCGAGAAAGTAGTCCATGCAACGATCTACAGGAGATTTTGCGAAAACGATACGTAGCAATGAGATCGCCCGAAAGTACAAATTCATCGATGAATTTTAATCCTGACGATTCGTTCTGAAGCAGCTTACGAAACTGTGATCCTGGATAATATCTTCTGACTTTCATCGTGGACAAAATTTGACGCGAACAAACGGATGGTTATATTGTCTCAATTTCTCAGTACGATTTCATTATCGATTATTGAGAAAATTCTATACGTTTTTTTGTAAGTATAATCGCGAACCGTCGTTAATTTCTATACGAGACGAAGAGGGGTATTAAGATACCGAAGATAATGGAAGAAGAGGTCTGAATCGTATCGGGCTATCGAATTTCTTTACAATTACAGCTTCGTGCTCTACGCATCCGTAATCCGTAAATAGGAGAGAATCACAATACCTCATACGACTAGTGTATATTTTATTTGAAGCTAGTGTAAATAAGTTTTACACGTTAGTTCCTAGCCCAACATGGATAATTTTTGCGTAGACGTTAAATGTTTGCGCCTCCGATCCAAAGTAAAGTCCAGAGCGGTCGAAGCGATAATGCATTAAAACGTCTTATTCAATAGAGACGAAGAAATCGTCGGCCATTTATTTTCTCTTCTCTTTGATTTTCCATCATTACGACGAACTCGTCGATACTTTTCTCGATGAATACGATTCCACAAGAGATATCGATGGTGCATCCAATCATATAATCGTTTCATCACGTTTTTTCGCACATGCCATTTAATAGAAATTATGTGATAGAAGAATTTTATGTTAATAACCAGCTAACGAATTATCAACGTTTTAGACTATTTACCAACGCGATGTGTGATTCGTATTGTGAAATAATGATGACGATCAGTGCAATGTTGAATTATACGAGAAGAACGTAAACTTTTTTGGAGACTGAATGCCATCTTAAATGATAAAAAAAAAACGGGACGTACGTGGCAGTGTTTTATACGTGAAGCTTTTACGAACAGCTCGAAAATAAACGTTATTGTTACAACATCGTTATTACAACGGAAGCCCTTTGATCCTATCGCATTTGGACGAAATACCTCCCGATTTCATATCAAATAGTACTAAATGTTTTTCAGTTCCTTAATAATAATAGCCATTGTTATTATTTAAATAAGAGCACAATGTGCAATTACCTGAGATAGATCATACACGTATAGCCCATTATATTTAGTGTTTAGATAACCGTTGGCAGATGTCGCTAGCAGATCGATTTCGTAAATGTTACGGAGGGCATTTTTGGGCTGGCTACATTAGTTTTGTTCACGAGTAAATTACTATTGCATATTTAAATTGTGAATTCCACGCGGGTACGCGAGATTGACTGCTTCTTAGTGATTTTGCCTGTCCGTCATTCGTTTTATTAGTAAATAACAATACGATTGGATTGGCTGACTATTATTGATAATGAAGAGAGAGACGGAGTCGTTTCATGACCCTGTCATAGATACGGATTGAATTATTCTAATGAAATAGTAGGTGTAAATATATTTTTGAATTTTCGGTACGGCAAAAAGTTTGTAAAGAAACATTTGAGATATTGCCTCTCTCCCTCTCCTTACTGCTGCCATCTTTCCTTTCGATCCCCGTCTCCCTAGAAGAGATCGGCAAGCGGGTGTCGGCAGTTATACCTGTGTTGTAACCGACGCTCGGTTTACCGCTGGTTAGGTCTCGCACGCTCGTATTATAACCCCTTCGGACATTTGTTACTCGCGTTTCTCCGCGAAATAATTGAGTATCCGTACGATCGTTGATAGCGAGCTTCTTTGGCTCGTGTATGCTTGGCTGTGTCGGAATATTGGAAGGATCGGTTGTACGTGAAGAGGAGTACGTGATGAAGGAAATACGGGAACCGGGAGATCGCGAGTGTTTTGTTTACACGTTGAGAAAAAAATGATGGTTTCTATCGGTAATTGTTCGAGAACTATGGGACGGGAACGAGGTCGACGGCGATGACTCGAAACGTGGCGAGAGCGTTCGTGGACGGGGGAAAGTTTATTTCTCCTCCGATCCGCGATCCCTACGCAAAGTGAATCCCGCGTCTTTGTCACGCGTCGCAGTACAACCGTGGCGATGCGCTCGCGCGGCCCGACATTTGAGGTTATGGTGAAGTTATGAAATTATTGTGCAAACGATGCACCCGTTTGCGATTTGTAAATAACAAACGCGGTTAGCTTTGACGAAAATTGTTGTGCAACTAACGCGTGTAGTATCGTTGGGGTTGTGCTTGGACGAAATATGAATTTCGGGTAATGAAAAAGTTGTTACGATTCGGTGCGCGCGCGTATCTTTGTTTTCTTTTTCCCATTGCGTTCAATTGTTTTTCAAGTACGTGAATAACGTTGAAAAGTGTCGTTTTTTTATCGTGAAAATACAACGTCCTGCCACTGTCGATTCGTCTCGAGCTGTGTTGGACGTAAGATTTTTTAATGATTTTTTTCGTATTTTCATTATGTAGGTATCGTGCGACAGAGTGTATAGCGAGGGCGTCCTGTGTAATCGCTGTCGCGTTGAAACGTGTATGCGCACCGACACACACACACACACACATACACGTGGATATATGTATATATATATATAGGAAGGTTGCATAATGGTGCCTGCCTGCAGCCCATGGTAGAAATATAGGAATAGAGTATAAAATGTTCTCTCCGAGGATCAGATATCGTTTGGCTCATCACCTTGGCGGTATTGACCGGCCAATAGACGTATATGCATACGCACGTATAATGCAATATGATTCTATCTTTATTTCTCGAAGGGTTTCCATACTGATATATTTAGTTACGACTGTTTCTGTTTTGTTTGACAGACGGCTGTGAGATGGTTATGCTACCGAGCCTCGGGCTGGATATAGTTGTACCACCAGGAGTATTGAAGAGACGGGGAGGAGTCACGATTTCCAGAACCATTTTTCACATTCTCGCCCGAGTGAGTAAAGCTCTTTTGTCATCGGTTGCATTCGGTATTTGGACAATTTGAAAAATTCCAAATCGATGCAGGTGATTAACCGTAAAGTGTCGTATTTCCACGTTGCTCCCTACAGATGGAAAATATTGGACGATAGGATTTCTTATTTGTTTTGCCAAGGAGGCTACAAGTGCGTAAATTCCGGGTAGGAGGGATGGCAGACGGGCAGGCAGGCAGGCAGGCAGGCGGGAGGGAGGGAGGGGAGAATCGATACTGCAACTGGCTAGACTGGACTTCCTGCAGACCGAGGAGACGAGCTCGTTTCCTCGGGACAAAAGAGAGCCGTGTGGCCATTAGCCGCACGCGATGGTTCTAAAATTAAATTTTGCCGAGCGTGCGAGAGCCATCGAGAGATTCGAATGGAATTCCGGAGGTCTTCGAAACGGCCTCGACGGCCCCCGCCTTCGTAAATACGTCCGTAACATTCGTCAAACGAAAAATAAAAAGGGGAGAGGAAAAAACGTGGTGGTAACGTGGACGCTAGTTTTTCTTCGCCATCACTTTCCCCTCGTGAATTCGACGATCGATCTTACCAATACCGATACGTTCGTATCTACATCTCGCACATCGAATTACCCCAAGACCGTAAACACGAAAGTTTATTTCATTTTCATCGGTCGAATCGATGATCAATCGACGAGACGACTGGTCGACCGAGATAAAGGAGCAATTGGTAGGTAGGTAGGTAGATGGGTGGGCGCGTGCGAGATACAAAAAGAGTCGGAGATAAGCAATTATCAAATGACGATGATAATGGCGTTAGGAGAAAAATCGCGGTAGGTAGTGGCGACGTGAGGAGGAAGAGGAGGAGGAGGAGGAGGAGGAGGAGGAGGAGAGGGGTTGGTCAACCGCAAGGGAGGATTATCGGCGGTGGGCTTGCGTATAGAGACGAGAAACGAGATCGACGTCGATGATCGAGCGGGCCGCGGGAGCGGGACGGGCTCGATCGTGCCAAAGATTAAATCCCCGAGTAGGCACAACTATCGAACTGATTGTGGCCTCAAAGTGGCGGTCGGTTGCTTCGCGATAGCTCATTAGTATCGTCTCATTAACAAGTACGCGTTAACGCGTCTCACTAATAACACTGGAGTTTGCCTCGTCGTCCTCTCGCTTACGCCTTCGTCGTACTATTTCAAAGATCGACTCGACGACTCCCGGATTCTTGGACACCCCGTTACCTGACGAAATGTCATTTTTTCGATTATCGAGTAATCGGGACTCGCGATAAGAAATCCGAGGAAGGAAGGCCGTCGTTGACTCGCGGTTAGCACGGCCGAAATATGGGACTCGCTTCTCACATCGTCCCACCCGGCTGTGCGGTAAGTTTCGCCCAAATATTCCAATATTAACATACTTAAGGATCGTGCGTAAGCCGAATTTCAAACAAGAACCTTCCGACTCTACCAATATCTACAATTTCCTATTTATCTTTTCGTCGAATCGCGTTTTTCCTTAAATCCCATCGAAATTGGTTATATCCGTTGAGCGAGGAGATCGGGCTCGAATTTTTCTATATCGTCTGGCTTTTACCTCCCTCCTCGCCGAATTCATTTAGGAATTATCGCGATTTAATTTAGCTTCGAGCATCGGAGTAGGGCTCCATCGGTGGAGAGGGAAAATGCTCGATAGGATTTAAATTAATTCCCGCGAATTAATCATCGATTCGCGATTGTGCGGGGCTTCGATTCTCGATCGCGTATATATAGCTACTCGTGTGTGTGTGTGTGTGTGTGTGTGGACAATGCACGCTGGTTGGCGATTGAGGAGAGCGAGATTGCAACGGGGAAGAACGTTGCAATTTCAACATCAACATATTGGCTTGGTTCTCGATGCTCGACGGCGTAACGGCGTAGCGCGATTTAACGAGCAAATCTATGCGAACTCTTCCTCGTACGAAAACACACGCCATCGTTGCATATATCTTTTTTCTTTTATGTAAATACGTGAGTGTACGAGTCAAGGTTTATCCTCTTTCTCGTAAATTTCACGCGTTTGACCGAAAAATATTCTTTTTTTTTCTCTCGATAATGCGATTTAAACGAAGCGATCGAAAAATTGAAAGCCCCGGGCGAGAGAATAGCGATTAAAATTGAATTTGAGCGATTTTTATCGGGTGACTTTGGACTATAACGGTATACGAGTACGCCATTGCGAAACCTCGCAGGAGCGAGGTTTACCCCTTTGCATTTTGATTAATCCGAGTTGCCTGTATCGAATAATCCAACATACGACTGATACCCTCTCCTCTCTCGTATCAGTTCGCATACGTACATATATATCCACGCGCTTCTCCACACGCCGCCATCTCTTTCCCCCGTAAATTTGTATTTATTTTCTAACCGGCGTAATATTAAATATTAGAAAACGATGATATTTTTTTATCGTACATTTTTGTTCGAATATACATAGAAAAATAGGCGATGAATATTAATACGCATAAGTGAGAGAGTGAATATTTCAAGAGTGGAGCGTAAATTATGTGTGATATCGGGAATGAAAAATGGGAAAATGTGGGCGGGAGCGAGCATGGGCGACCTCGAAATCCGAGAATCGTCGAGAGATTCGCATAATACTCGTAGAGTTCGCACCTGTCTGCGATAACGATCGAAACCCTACTACCAACTTATCAATTACAACTCGATTCTATTCGCCACGATCGTTCTTCCTTTATCCGCATAACTCTTCGCGCGCGCTATACGTCTCGTTAATATTTTTATACCGACGACAACGGCACGAGGACTACAGGTTCCAATTTTAAACGGCAAATTCATCTACGTAGCTCGGACTTTTACTAGTTAGAGCGAGCGAGATATTGGAGAATTTCGTTCGCCGAGTCGTTCACAGACTGCTGATGCTTATTTATCCGCTAAATTCGTCCTCTTTTCTCTCGATCTTACAAATATCTCTACTTTTCCAAGAAACGCGAACTGTATTTGCGACGTATACAAAGTACAATTTATTCCATTCCACGTTATTAATCGACGCCTCGTCGCAATAGCCGTCCGCGATTCTTTCGTTTTTTGTTTTCTCAAAATTGAAACAGTTCCTCTTATCGTCAATCTCCTGAAATATTAAATTAACACACGTGCGAACATTTTTCAATGTAACTAGGGAGGTAAAATGTTTCGTTTTCAGTGAATTTTCGATACATAGACGCGAGGAGAGACAGAGAGAGAGAGAGAGATGAACGCCCTCGGCAACTTTCTATTTTCCTAATACGATGACCAATCGCGCCATCTTGAGTTTCCCCATTCGGCCAACTTCGTAAAGCAAGAGGAAAAGAGCGAAAATTGTAACAAGAAGATGAGAAAAAAAAATGAAGGAACGACGAACGCTTTGGTTTGAGGAGGTTGAGCGTTGCGAGGAGCGAGTCGGCTGTCTCGGCATATCGGAAAGCTAAATCTAACTATAGAAGCGATCCGGCTAAATTGCTGTACGATATACGTATGTATGTAGCGTCAATAACGCGCGTGGCTAACTAAAATAAGCGAGGATCTCGACTAATTAACAAAGAGGTTTTTAAAGAGATTTAAAGCTCGAGCGCCGCGTAATTCGCGTAAATCAACCGAACGATTAAATCTTTGATATTACGACTAAATTATCGAGGCTACTTTAACAGAGTGCCAAAATACGGCGGATTATATGTGTTTGCAACGTTGAGAGGTCGAAAAACAAAATATTCCCGTTAACTTGTAATAAATCGAGATTACAATGGTGATATTCGCGTTACGGGGGAAAATTTCTGACTTTGGAACCTCTAATCGAAGCCTTTTTTGGAGGAAAAAAAACTGTTTACCAGCGACGCGTGTCGATAGTCGACATTCGTAATTTACTTTCGAGACTTTGAGTGGTCCCAGGGAGGTCAAATTTTGTTTTCGTCCAAAAAGGCTTTGTAGAGGAGTTTTCGAACCGGAAATTTATCGCCCGACACGAATATCCTCGTCAAAATCGCTTAACGATAATACGTAAGACTGATTAAGTGCCTACAATCGTAACCTAGGTACTTGATATTGTTATGTAAAATGGAAAATTGCGTTTTAACGTCTCGTCAAAGAAAGTCCACACTCGTGGTTACTTAGACACTTTTTAAAAAATAGTGGACAGACTTAACTTTCTTACAATTTGATAGAAGAATATTAAAAAAATATTTTAAAAATGGTTACCTACAAAAAACTTTCGGAACCTGTTGAAAGTAACTCGGCTCGAGGATACACGCTCCGATATTAGTATATTAACCGTCGTATCGTCGATTCATCGGTTAAACTATCTATATCTTCTATATTAGGTATATCATATTATATGTCCGTATCTATATATGAAGAGAGAGAGAGAGAGAGAGAGAGAGTCAAGTGTATATATACATATAGGCGACACTGCAGCTTCCGGGCGACCCGATGCTGCGAAAATCAATACGCGGTGCATCATCCGAGAATTACGTGTTTTATGGCGGATGGGAAGCACGCGGAACCATACGGGCGTCGACGATTTTCATGGTACGGAAAAGTTGGAGACGTTTTTTTTTCTTTTTATGAAACGATCCAAGTGGCGAAGGAAAAATTTGTACGTCCTCGGTTATGGTTGACTCGACGAGTGGGTGCAACGATTACGGTTCGTGGGATCGTGGCTCTTGAAATTTTGCTACAACAATGGGAGGAGGTTGTATTATGCATAGGCGAATGTCCAATAAGAAACCGACGAGGAACATGCGAGGTATACGCGTCTAGAGGTGGGTCGGTACGGTAGAAACTGAGTTAATAGAGCAAATGGATGGAGCGACGAGGCTCAAAGGCCCCGAATTAATCAGGAGAGTTGTATGCGCGCTCAAACGACATTGTGCCTATGTTCGTAGATACGTAGGTATAGCTTTGTCGTAGGGCTGGCAGCTACCCAGGATTCGTGACGTATGCGTCTAAATAACTACCTACCTAACTAACTAAGTAACTAACTAAACTATCTATAGGTATACGTCCCGAGGCTCGTGGAACCTGGCGCTGTTTCCTAATAGACTCACCATTGTCGAAGAAAGGCTCGACGTATACTCTACTTAAATGCCTTATAATTGAATAATTTTGTTTAGGCGAGTTACGAAAGTCTCGTCCTCTCGGGAGATAACCAAAGCTTCGTAACACGAATAACAATAATCCGAGTTAATTTACGGGCATATTTACGCTCGCGTATCCTCCCTGTTTATCTATTTATCTGTTACGAGCGCTTACAACGGGAACAGTAGTCTCGAAAAGAGTAAACTAGATATACTTATTTCCTCGTGCCTCGACGTGGCTAGCTTTTTTTTTGGTTCTTTTTTTCATTTTTCGACGATTCTCTCATTTCGTAGTTGAATCGAATTCCAATCAGTAACGCCACGCCGATCAGGCCGAAATTCCGCCTCGGTCGTTCCTTCGTTTACTCGGGTTCGCTTCATCATTCGGGATATCGATTTTTACCTCACGGTACGTGGTGGTGGTGGTGGTGGTGGTGGTGGTGGTGGTGGTGGTGGGAATGAAAAAGTCAGTCGGCCCGTAAAACATCATCGTGTACCCGCTTTTCGCAACATTCCTCCTTATTCGGCCCACTTTCCAACAAATCCTTCTCCAGAGAGGAAAAGTGATTAGAGCCTCGAGCCATTCGACCACGATGTTTTATCGAGCCGCGAAAAAAGAGAAAAATTGCCGGTAGTAACGTTCTCGGTCTCGTTCTTTTTTAGGCCGGCCACGAGTATCTTTGCTCGCTCGGTCGCGTTGTAAATAGTCGAAGAAAAGCGTGAATTATCATCGCTATATAGTAGTAGATAAGAGAGGTGTACGAGAGGAGAGTCGGGAAAAGGTTGGCAAGTGACGGGGGGTGCAGCAGCAGCAGCAGCAGCAGCAGCAGCAGCACCAGCAGCACCAGCAGCAGCAGTAGTAGTAGTCGCGGGGTCAATGGCCTTCGTGGCCTGCTGCCGCATTCCCTCGGTCGCTCGCTCGGCTCGGCTAGCGACGGTCCCCTTGGACCAACGACGACGACGACGACCGACGACGAAGGTGCTCAACGTCCTTCCAAACATCTTTCCCCCATATTTCTCCAATATCAATCGTATCCCTGCGAATGTCCATTACGTTACTTGCCACGAGCAGATTGCCACAAACCCACGCTCGGCTAAAAACGACAGTCACAACTGTCGTTCTCAAAGTCGAGTGTGCTTCGGAATAAGATCGATGTAACTGTCGCGTTCGAGGTTTTCCCCTCGATTACTCGTCCGTAAGATGGAAAAATCGTTAAAAAGCATGGACAGGATAATTTCTAATATTGGAAACGAGCTCGAGGATTTTGGAGGATCGGTGGCCACGGAGAGAAGAAAAAGATCCGTTGGGCCGTTATCCGGCCCGCTAATATACGCCGATCATTCGGGCACTTGCCTCGTGGTCCAACAACATCTCGACCCGCTTTAGCTGTCACGGATATATATTAGCTCTCGTCCTCCCGATTTTCCTCTTCCTCCGACACTCTCGTGCCTCCCCGTTCGCTCGCGTTTCCCCCTTTGACACAAATCGCAAAGCTCTTGGGCCGAACGACCGGCTCGAAATGAGCGGGGGTGTGACGCGCTCGAGCCGCTTCCTCATCTCCTCATTTCGCTAAATTCCGATCGATTTCTTATTCGCCCTCCTATATTTTCCTCGGGGATTCCGCGTGTATTCTTCGTACGATCGACGAATTTTCCTAACGCCGCTCCGAATTTACTCGTTTCGCTTTATGAAAATAAATAGGTAAATACGTCGCGCTATAAATAGGAATGACGAATAAATAAATAAAAAGCAAGTGTGAAGGAAAAATATTGGGAAGGAGAAACGACGACGAGGGGAATGATTTGGTCGAACTGTTGGCGAGCGAGAGAGTTTATCGAACGAACCTCGAGAAACTAGCTCGCTATTCCACTCTCGCTATTACCGACAGTGCGTCGACGTTTCTCTTTTCCGATGCGCAATCACGTTTGTAACAGAGTTCGTACGTAGTTTTGCGTTTGGAAGAAGGTCATTAGAAACGGAGCGGAGAAGCGGGGTCGAGACGAAGAAGAAGAGGTTCGGACCGTTTTACGAGAGAGCGATATCGATAAGCGAGAGTCGGTGCCACCCGTCGATATAACGGAAGTCGTCCCGTCGCGCACTCGATACTATGCCGCTGGCCCGAGACTCGTCTACTCGTCGTTGTTACTCCCTCTCTCATCTCGCCGTCAGGAGACACATAGGTACGTACTCGACGTGTGATGCACTCAACGAAAGAGGCCTGCCAGCCAACCCGCCAGCTAGCTAGCTAGCTAGCTAGCCAGCTAGCCAGTCAGCCAGCCAGCCAGCCAGCCAGTCAGCCAGCCCGGGGAGAGGCCGAGTCCCATCGCGCTCCTTCTACCTCCTCCACACAATGAGAATTTCCCACTACTTTGACAACGTGTGAGAAATTATACGCGCGTATACGATATATATCGAGTAGAGCCGGTAGGTACTCCATCGGTCGTAGCTATATACGTAAAGCCAACCGAGTATAGAGTGGTGGGATGGAGGGGGAAGGGGATATATAAGTAGAGGCGAGTTGCCGTTGCCGTTGGCATCGACGTTGCTGCTCTCTGGTGCTGGGGTGTCGGGGTGCTGGGCTGCTGGGCTGCCGGGCTGCCGACGATGGCGGCTCTGGTGGTTCGTGTGCTCGTGCGGGTTTGTTATTGATCCTCTCGGCCACCGACGGTACCGCCGGCTCTAGCGAGCTCTCTCGCCCTCCGATCTCCGTAGCCAGAGGCGTAAAGCACGAGTACTCGAGCCCTGCTACCAGAAACGCGTTACTCCAGTACCATGGAGGAGCCATACGCGACATATGCCTCCCCCCCCCGTACCTTCTACCTACCTACCTACCTACCTACCTACCTACCTACCTACCTATCTACCTACCACCGCCACTTCTCTACTATACGTAACCGATGATAGTTCGATAAACGAGCTATTATTAATAACGTATTGGCACTTACGGAAGCCGAGAAAACTCGAGAGTGAGATTATCGTACGTGCACGAGGAAGGCCACACGGAAAATTCACCGAGTAGATGAGAAACGCCCAACTCGAGCTTACAATTCGGTCAATGTTCTCGGGGAAAGCCACTAAGCGCCATTGTCATTTTTGTGAAACCGTCCCTTTTTTTTTCCCTCAATTTGTTGAAATTTGTTTATATTTGTAACGATAAGAATATCGATAGTCGAATGTCGAATCGCGAGATCTCGGACTATACGTCGAATATAGTTATGTAGGTACGTACGCGGCTTTGGTGGGATTGGTGAGAGTGGTGGTGGATGTGGCGGAGCGGAAGGGCGGCAAGGGGATCGACGCGGGGGAGTAAACGCGAACGCGTCGAACGACGTGCGCGACGGCTGTGACTACTGACTACGAGCAGAGAGAGTCCGCTCTCCACTACTACTAGTACTACCAATACTACTATCGCTTCTGCCAGCGAGAGGACACCACCGACGATTCTCTTTCTCTCTCTCTCTCTCTCT
>JAPYZT010009325.1:0-11746 GCA_030522965.1 Tryphoninae sp. A BG-2022a | reverse complement strand
GAAATTACCCTCGCAAAAATTCAATTCCTTTTTATTTAATTCTAATTAATTAATTTTTATTTTTCAATCCTTCGACTAAGCAATAAAAAATCATAAATATTTCCCCATTCACTTACCAATTATTTATAAATCTATTTATCATAAAACTAACCTCGCAAAAATTTAATTCCTTTTCATTTAATTACAATTAATTAATTTTTCTTATTTCAATCAATCGAATAACGGATTAAAAATCGATTCGTTCGTGATTCTACGAGACGTACAGTCACTCGTGGTTAAATAGGCTGACCTTGTCAAGAAGAGGACATACGTAGGAATGAAGAAGAACGAGAAATTTTTTCCTCGTTTCTCAAGCCTTATATATATATATATATCAAGCTACACCTGCACTGCGCTAGAATGCACACATGTATCGCTGACGACGATCCCCAAGAGGCTGCGGAGAATCTCGTGAACCGACGCAAGAAACTCGAGGAATAACTGAGAGAGAGAGGGGGAAGGTAAACTGCGCACGCGCGTGCGCAAGAGAGACGACGTGACTTTACTCACTCTGTACGCCGGACGTAGACTGGTCTGGTCGACCACAGCAGCTACGCTCCGGATTCCCCTTCGAGAGATCTCGATCCCCCGTCAATGCACGTGAATCATGTTTGACTCGCAAACACGCGGCATCGACAATCTTATTACTCCCTCCCCACCCCTTATTAAAAATCCACCACTCGATAATTTGCCCCAAAATTTTCCACCTTCCTCACAAATATTAAAACAACCAAAAATCAAACAAAAACTTCCTGTTTTATCGTTTAAGTTTCCCTACGACACTCGAATATTCGTCAATTATAAAATTAATTCAAAAAAATTAATCAAAACACTTTATCACCAATTATTAAACACTTGAAAAATAAACGTTTTGTTTTATTAATTAATAATTGTCAAATTAATTTTTTAATTTAAAAAATTTTGTTAAATTAATTTTTCAATTTAAAAAATTTGTTTGCATTAATTTTTTTATTTAAAAAATCTTTTTTAAGTTAATGTTTTTATTTAAATAATTTTTTTTGAAATTTAGTTTGTTTATTTCGTTCAGAATCCAGTGGAATTTTTTATGTAAACAAAACGAAGATATTAGTCGCGTCGTTGAGATGAATTATTTGGTTATGTTTTGGGTGTACGATCAAATGTCGCGCGGAAATGCTTACGACACGAGCGCCAAGCCGCTACTGACTGGTGTCACGCCGTCGTAGGACTGCCTCGCGCGCGCGACGTTGTAGTACACTATAGTAGCCGCTAGAGCGCCTTGCGTGTCGTGGACGCGGCTAGCGATCTAGTGCGCATGCTCACCGCATGGATCTCCCCCCCCACTCGCTCTCTCTCACTCACTCCTACGTCGTACGTAGGAGAGACGCGTATGCTTGGTACACTACGAGTTTTTTTTTTTTTTTTTTTCTTACGACAACGAAGGAAAGAATACGGCCTTCCGACGACGACGATATGCGTGAACGCGAGGGCGTTGTATGGGAGATTCACGGAGGCGTTGTAGACGCGAGGGTGGAAGCTGGAGAACTAGCCGGAACGAAAGCGATTCGCGTTACGCCGACGGTGAATGGGTCTTGTGATAAATAGGAGAGAGACACTAGAAATTTCGTAACTGTAAACGTTAGGACATTTATTTACGAGTATTACTACGGTGATGATCAAAATAAATTTTTTTTTAATTATTAAGATTAATTGGAGAATTTTTTTTTTTTTTTTTTTGGGTAATTGCGATTGTAATTGGGGTGTTTTGTTGTAGGTAAATGTTAGAGTGGGGATAAGAATATAAATTTTTGAAATTGTTAAGGTTAATTATGAAATTTTATTATAATTAGGAATAATTTAATTATAATTTTTTTTTTCGATTTATCATTATAATTTGGAAGTTTTATTGGATTCAAATATTACAATGATGATTATAACAACAAGAAATTTTTTAATTGTCGTGATTAATTAAAAAATTTTATTATAATTAGAAATAATTTAATTATAATTTGTTCTTTCAACTTATCATTATAGTTTGGAAGTTTTATTGTATTCAAATATTACAACGATGACTATAAAAACAAGAATTTTTCTAATTATCAACATTAATTAAAAAATTTAATTATAATTAGAAATAATTTAATTATAATTTTTTCTTGCAATTTAATATTATAATTTGGAACTTTTATTATATTCAAATATTACAATGATGACTATAAAAACAAGAAATTTTATAATTATCGTGATTAAATAAAAAATTTTATTATAGACAGAAATAATTTAATTATAATTTTTTCTTTCAATTTATCATTATAATTTGGAACTTTTATTGTATTCAAATATTATAATGATGACTATAAAAACACGAAATTTTAGAATTATCATGATTCATTAAAAAAGTTTAATTTCAATTTAAAATAATTTAATTATAATTTTTTCTTTCAATTTAATATTATAATTTGGAACTTTTATTATATTCAAATATTACAACGATGACTATAAAACACGAAATTTTTAAATTATCAAGATTCATTAAAAAAGTTTAATTTCAATTAAAAATAATATTAATTATAATTTTTTCTTTCAATTTAATATTATAATTTGGAACTTTTATTATATTCAAATATTACAACGATGACTATAAAAATACGAAATTTTTAAATTATCAAGATTAATTAAAAAATTTAATTATAATTAAAAATAATTAAATTCAAATTTATTTTCAATAATTGTAATTACAAACAAAATTTATTATAACCAAATTTAATTTATTATAACCAAATATAACAACGATAACGCCAAAAATACAAAATTTTCAAATTATCAATCTTAATTCCCAAATTTAATTACAATTACAAACAATCTAATTAAAATCTTTTCTCTAGAATCATAATTACAATTTAAAACTTTATTTCATGCAACAAAAAAAAAATTCTCAAATTACTTAAAATTCTCGAATTCGTCATATGTTTCCAAACAGCAGCTCAAATTCCTGTAAATATCCAGAGTTCATCCCCAACCAGCAGATTTCACTTTTTCATCGTATCTCGAGCATAGTTGCACCCAAGAGAATTCGTCAGATCGTTTGCTAAACTGTGTTACTCGGTTCGTTAGAGCTTAGGCTCGTATCATTGTTGCCAACATGAGTCACGTTCCTAATCAATATATATGTACAAAACGAAGTTGTATTTGCGCCAAGCTGCGGATATGAGACTGAACATCCCGATAGAGCGATATAGTAACGTAGATACACCTTATACCCTGCTCGGCTCGTTATTGCAAGCCAGAGAGACTCGACTTTGTCCTCACGTGTTGGCGAGTGCCCAAGGAACCGAAGGCATTGTAACTTGTTGTAACTTATGCATTCTACGACGAGGCAAAAGAGAGAACAGAAAGAAAGAGAGAGAGAGAGGGAGAGAGATTCGTAATATACCGAACGAAAGAAACACGAGACAGACACCCACGAAAAGAAAAGAGATGAAAATAGAAACTCTCTTCGACGTTGTTTTCTTTTTTTTTCGTCAATTTTGTATTTTTTTTTTTTATTTTATTTCTTCACCACGAGAGGATAAGTTGTTTCACGAGGCAGAGGCGTGGGTGTCGTGTGCACCGTCCCGTTGATTTTCGTACGAGAAAACGAGATGAGAGCCGAGCCTCGAATAATAAAAGGGCTGAGGCAAGGGCTGAGGCGAGATGATGAGAGAAAAATAAACTCTCCATCAATGATTTTTGTTTCCTTTTTTTTTCACGTGTTCGAGGCTAGGAATTTAGGAAGATTCGAGCTAAGAATGTGGGTCGTTGATAGGAAAATGTGGTGGAATAATTTGGCGACCTGGAAATCTAAAAATCGAATGAATTCTGAAATTTGCGAAACGGAAATATGATTTAAATTAGATCGTTAATGAGCGACGGATATTTCTATTTATCAACGAAGTAGAACCTCGTGTCGTAAGAATTTCTCATGAACGAAATGAATGAAAATAAGTATGTAAATAAAAAAAAAGAAAGAAAAACAATAACGAAAGGAGACCAAGCGGCTTCGGATAACCCGGAAACGTCGTCGTGTCTTGGAAGTGGAACGAGAGAGTAGACGAGTAATTCCGATGCGGTTCTCGAACGAAAAAGAAACGAGTCGCACGCATCGAAGTTGAATGTATCGCGTGTAATCGTATCAAACGTAGACGATTTTATACGGGGTGTTAGGGAAGTATGTAGACACTGAAAAATAGGCTAGATAGCTGGCTTCGATACGAACAAAACGGTTTTTTTAGAATCATTCTGCGATGAAAATTGGCCGAGTTATTAATTCGCAAAGTTTAAACAACGTTGTCTAGCTTCCTACGATTAAGCGATACAAAAATTATTTTCCCTCACCGTGTCGACTCCTCGTCCATTGGTTAATAATTATTTCGTCAAGATTTGAAAAAAAAGCAATAATCTGTGAAAAAAAGAATGTCCCGAGTGGGACTCGAACCGTCGACCCCGGCGTCCGATCGCATTTTGAGGTTATATTTCAAATTTTCAAACTTTGCGAATTAATATCTCGGCCAATTTTGATCGTAGAAAAATTTTGAAAAAACCGTCGGACTCGTATCAACGTTGTCTATCCGATCGCATCCTGTGCCTTCATCATTTTCCGACACCCTGTATATTTATGTGTGTCGCGTCGAGTGTTTCTTACAAAATTTCTCGCGCACGGCGATAAAATACGACCCAAGGTAGAACTATACGAGCATTAACCACGCGGTCGCCTATGCAAGTACTCTGTCACAGGTGAGGAAAGTCTCCCACGCAAAATGTAGGATATTTCACAGCGTCTGAGGGGCAAACTCGTTGGATCCACGGCCCCGAGATCGATGCCATCGTGCTCTTCCCGTGAACAAAATACGTGTAGGTATAACGAAATAAATGCGCGTCGATGAAATAAAACGACGATGGAAAGACTCTCTAAAGATGAAGTCTTTCGTGCCGACCCAAAGAAATCCGGTCTTCCGATCTCATTGAGCGAAGAGGGGTATTTTCATTGTTGAATTTCGGAAAATCTGCAGTTCCTACGGGAAACACTTGTCACTACCATCTTTCTTTCGGATCTTTTTCAACGTTGAACCCTCGCCGGGTCCTTCACAATGATGAGAATCGCCTAAAGGCAATCTCGGTGAATCTCAGGCTTTTCTCTCTCTCTCTTCCTCACTCCTTCTCTCCCCCTCTCTCTTCATATATATATATATATACATATATGAAATATATATATATATATATATATATATATAATTTCTGTAAAGAGAGAGAGAGAGGAAGAGAGAATTTTTGTAAAAACGTATCGAAGTGGATTGGAGCGAGAAGAGCCGAAACCCACTATTAGTGGCGCACCTGGGGTGGCCCTCTTGGCGTCCTTCACGACCGGAAAAAATCGGAACAGCCTCGAGGCCCTTCTCACGTCCCAGTGTACGTTTCACCCGAGGGAAAAATCTCTCGAAACGATAGAGGGCGAATCGTTTCGAAGGATGCTCGTTGTAGGTATTGGTAGTGCGAGAGAAAAACGGCGCTACGCCCACGTTTAAATTTGTCCCTGGAGGATTGAACCGAGGAATGAAAATTATATAGCTTCTCGGTATACGATTCTTCTTTTCACATTGAACGATGATTTTCCGACTCGGATTTTCGATCTTTCGGGGCACTTTATTTACTTTTAATTGATAGTTCCTTTTTATTGCCTCGCCGTTACTTTATCCGCTTGGAATTTAAAAAAGTGGATTAACAAAATTGTTCTTTGTTCTCTTTTTTGGTTTTACCTTTCATTTTTTTATTTCCTCCCATTTTTTTTCTCCGAACAATCTTTATGCTTTATAACAATTGCAAATAAGAAAAGAATATTTTGGTTTGAAAAATTTGAAAAAAAAAATCGACAAAAAATCGATTTTTTTCAATATTAAAAATTCTTTTTATTTCATCCTATTGTCTTTTATCCCAACGAACTTCATCAATTGCTTATAAATTCTCAAATTTATTTTAAAACCGCAAAAATAACACGCTCTTTTCTATTTTCAAGCAATCCGCAAATTTTCTGAGGAAAACAAAAATGCTTTAGCTTTGAAAAATCTGTGAAAAATTGAAAAATAATCGCAGTGTCATGAACCTGGCGCCATTTTGAAACTCGACCGACGAACAACGAGACCCCCTGTGCGTGGCGAGCTACCACACTAACATAAGTCGTTTCTGTACATTTCCTTTAACCCTCTCCCCTCCCCCCCCTCCCCTCTCTCTCTCACTCTGTCTCTCTCTCATCTTATACCTATATACATAAGTATACGTATACATTACATATCTGTTTCCTCGGTAGACCGTACGAGCTACTGTGTACCGTACAGTACGAGATATATCGAGGAGAAAATTCAATTACGACAAAGAAAGATCGCCGGTCCGCCACGACTCGCAGCTGCGTTTTATACATATAAATATATATATATATATATATATATAAGTCGCGACGACTGTTGCGGATAATATAATAGTACACACCATGTGCGTACCGTCCACTATAAGCGGTGTAGTATGACGATGAATAAGCGAAAGAGACAGAGAGAGAGAGAGAGAGGGAGGGAGAGAAGGAGGGAAACTGGGGGGGGGGGGGAGAAGGATATAAATGTAGATAGAGAAAAAAAAAACAATGATGTTTATACTCTATGTACCGTACTCTATGAGTTACTGCATGACGATAGTGAGCCTCGAGTAGAAAAAAAAGAGAAAAATAGAGAGAGAGAGAGAGAGAGAGAGAGTGCAGGTCGAAGCCATTGCAATACTCATAACACGATGCATTTATCACCATTGTGCCACTCAATCATTTTCAATCGATAGCGAATTCGTCTAATGGAAAATTATAAATATGTAGGACAGAGAAAAGAAAAAAGTTGTCGATTTTATTGTAGTTGAATGGAATTTGGAAATTTGAATTAATTACGAAATTTTGTGTATAATAATAATAATAATAATAATAATAATGGGATCGTATGAAAATTGTGACGACTTTCTGTGGATCGAATGAAAGAAGAAAATTCGAGTTTATTTTAATTGGATGGAATTTGGAAATTTGAATTAAATACGAAATTTTGTGTAGAATAATAATAATAATTTCGAGTAAAAAAAATAAAAAAATTGTTGATTTTATTGTAGATGAATGTAATTTGGAAATTTGAATTAATTACGAAATTTTATGTATTATATAATAATAATAATAATAACGAGATCGTATGAAAATTGTGACGACTTTTTGTGGTTCAAATAAAAAAAAACAAATAATTGGCGATTTTATTGTAGTTGAATGGAAGTTGGGAATTTGAATTACGAAATTTTGTTTATAGTAATAATAATAATAATAATGGGATCGTATGAAAATTGTGACGATCTTTTGTGGTTCGAATGAAAACAGAAAATTCGAGTTTATTTTAATTGAATGGAATTTGGAAATTTGAATTAATTATGAAATTTTGTGTATAATAATAATAATAATAATAATAATAATAATGGGATCGTATGAAAATTGTGACGACCTTTTGTGGATCGAATGAAAAAAAAATATATATATATGAGCGTAAGATGAATTAAAATATTTCATGAGTCATTCGAACAGTGTGCTCGATTCAAGATTTACTCGTTATCTCGCAGACCTCGTTCCCGCGTGATAATTAAAATTTCATTCATTCCAAGGAGAACGATATTATACTCACCGTGGTGCGAGGAACAAACGTTCGAGTTCTCAGTATTAAAAAAAAATCGGGTGAATGACGTAGAAAGAAATGCGAATTCTTCTTTAACCATCAAGCTGTTTTATTATTTTTGTTTTTTCTTTTTTGATGAATCATAAATTTAAAAAAAAAAAAAAAATTTTTTTGTGTTTGTTTATATTCATCTATCGTCCCTACTTTTGGTTGATTTGCTCGTATTTCTGCCGACTTGAAAACGATGAAAGAACATTTTTTATTTTTCTGTAAAAAAAATTAACAAAATTTTGCTAACTTTTCGAAACTACGATAAAAAAAGTAGCTTGATGATAAAAGTGTGGAAATTTTATTATTGCATTTCCGAGATTCGATTTGTAATCGTCGCACGACGTTCAAAAATTTCTCACTCGCTTCCTCTCTCTCTCTCTCCGTGCGGAAACACGGTGGTCGGTCGCCACAAAATGCATATACGTATAAAAGCCTCGATGCACTTGCGCGTGGTTTCACCCAGGACTGAGAGGCGAACTGGTTGCCTCGGCAGGTACAAGCCCATACAGCAATATACTTATATATACAGGGTGAATTTCATAAGGTATCACTAACATTATTTTAAGGTAGATGGGATCATTACAAACAAAAGTTGCAAATATACATTAGGGATATTGTTAATAGCTTACAAGATATAAATGTTTAAAGTTGGTCCAATCAGAGCGCGCCGAGAAGCGTTGGAGCCGCCCACTCCCGCCCCAGCCATAGAGATAGCACGGTGTAGGGCGTTACATTTGGAGTTGCAAAATTCAGAGCAGTCAATTTTATTTATTATATTATTACGCAGTCATTTTTGTTTCTCGGGCATTGGCTGCTAGGGCCCGGAGTGGGCGGGTTCAAAGCTTCTCGGTGCGCTCTGATTGGACCAACTTTAAACACTTATATCTCGTAAACTGTTAAAAATATCCCCAATGTATATTTGCAACTTTTGTTTGTAATGATCCCATCTACCTTAGAATGAAGGCTGTTACACCTTATAAAATCCACCCTGTGAATATATATATTTCATACAGGTATACACACAGTATAATACAGAGCGTGCGTACATGCGATACAGTCGGTAGACACGGTCAAAGCATGCATGGGAGTTCGGGAGTCGCGGTCCAGCAGCCAGTCGGTCCCATGGTGTTGCGTTACTTTCCCACAGTCAAAAGTACTGGTACACGGACGTACACACAGACACTTATACACAAAACGCGAATGTGCGACCTGCCGCTGTTTGTCGACACGCTGCATCCGCATACTTGGTGTAGTACGAGTACGAGTAAATAAATATAGTCATTGGCCATCTAATTTACATTAAATTTACGAATGCAATAAAAAAAAATATATAATTTTGATAAATATGTGAATAGCGAAACGACGAATTTTCAATTTTGAGGTAGGTACTTATAATTCGTCGTTTCTGAAGTAAAATCGAAACTAAAAATAAATGGAAATGGTTTTTTTTTTATGAGTTATTTGCTATTTAAGAAACGGACGTGATTAAATTTTTGCAATTGGTTTATTCGTTTAAAATTTATTTATCAATCGTGATGAATTAATTATTGATTGTTGTATCTTCATATAATTTGTATTAATGTTTATAAACAAATTATTTATTTATTGAAGATTATTGTTTTTCCATATTCTTGTTAAATTATGATTTTAGCCTAGGTCGATCGCAAATTTGCCGTACAACAAGAAAATTGTAGTTTCGTTTCAGAATTCTCAGATTTTATCGACCTTAAGTGCAAAAATCCTACGAATTTTCGGTTTTTTGCGTTTTATTCATGAATTTTTGAGACATCGACCAAAATAACGTCAGATTCGTCATCAGCGACAAATTTCTGATTCCATAACCTACAATTAAGTGTCGATCGACATTCGTGATTTACTTTCCTGATTTTGGGGGGTCCGGAGGGGGTCAAAATTTATTTTCGTCCAAAAAGACTTTGTAGCACCACTTTGGAATCGTAAATTTCCCGCATAACACGAATATGATGAAATAAAGGAGTTTTGGACCAAACAAAAATTCGACCCCATCCCCGAGGCCTTTTTTTGCAGGTCCCTTCCTATGGCTCCCAAAATTCGCGATATTCGAAGAATCGCTACGGTCACAAAAATTAAGATATCCGGATGCTCCTTGGCTCATTCTTGAGATCTTGATAACCTCTTCAAAAAGTTACTAATGCAATTTTCTGTCCAATGAACAACAACGGAGATACACCATCGCAAAAAGTCGACTTTTCGACTTTTTGCCATAACCACAAAAATTGGCCATTATCCCACTCCAGTGACTTTTAATCCTTTCTCAAACTCTAAAAACCTATATCGATCCCAAATTTCCCAAACAACAAGAAAATCGTCGTTTCCTTTTACAATTCTCAGATTTAATCGATCTTAACTGAATAAATTATTCATACATCAAGAATTTTCGTGGCCAATCACTGTGCTAATTCTCTCCCAGCTACGATATACATATACATATCTGTGTACGTGAAGGATTGTACCAACACGAGCAAGCTGAGGAAGAAGACAGGCCCCTGAGAATTCACGTACGAAGAACCCTTCGCCAAGCTGGTTTGCCACAGGGGGAGAAGAAGAAGAAGAGGAGGAACAAGAAGGAAAGAGTACGAAAGACCAGACGCATCTCACCTTGCAAGGCGAACCTGTCGAGAGAGTCCATAGTGCCAGGAAAGGAGAGAATCGACGTTGCACAGTTACGACGACGATGTTGTACGAACAGCCCCCTCTCCCCCCACTCGTCCCCCCTTCTCTATTCTACAGGCTCTTTAAATTTCAAACGCGTACGAGACTACTGCCGCGCGAATGAAAAAAAAGCGCAGCACCGGAGCATCGACGTTGCAGCACATTTCTATTAAAAAAAAAAAAAAAAAAGGGGGGGGGCCCAAGCTCTACCACCCTTTCAAGATTTATCGCGTCTACGTTTCTCACTATGCAGGAAGAATAAAGTTTTTCTTTTTTTTTCTTCTTTCGTGACGATTCTTTTTTTATCTACGATGCGAGGCGAGAGTTATGTAAACTTTTCCAACAGATACTTCTCGATGAACGGTTCTAGCTGGAGAATAATTTTGTCGAGAGGAATTTGATCGGAATTTTGAAAATTCAATTTATTGAAAATAAATTGTGGTGGAATTTTTTAAGAAAATAATGACTATATAAAAAACGTCAACGGGGGGGTAAATTTTATTCCCGTTTATTCTCACATTTCAAGTAGACCGAGCGTTAAAGTTCATTAAGAAAATTTGTTGCAAATCGATGCAAGAACAACATACTCAAAATTCCAATGGATCCTACGTAAAGTTTATTTATTATATAATAAACAAAATCATGAACTTTGTTTCCATAAGATTTGTTATAAAAATTAATCGAAGCTTCTTTGATGTCGTATAAAACTGTGTGCAAAATTTCGACACGCTTCATCGATCGAATAATCGAGATCCTCGTTGTATAACGTTGCGACATTTAACACGAGCTCTTATGGAAAATTACGAAAAATGATGATTTTCAAGAATAAATATCGTGATTTTTCAGTGGATAAAATCCTCTGAAATTTTACCCACATTTACATACAACATCGTAGAACGTTTCTGCAAATTTTCAATGAAATCTAACGAAAACACTGTAACGATACGACTACCTTAATTGATAACACACTTTCTCGATTCAGTCCGTCGATTAAAGAACAACATACTCATAATTCAACTTAATCCTACGTAAAGTTCATTTGTTATACCATAAACAAAATAATATAATAATATAATAGTATAATAATATAATAGTATAATAATATAATAATATAATAGTATAATAATATAATAATATAATAGTATAATAATATAATAGTATAATAATATAATAATATAATAATATAATAATATAATAATATAATAATATAATAATATAATAATATAATAACAAAATAATAATACTAATATAATAATATAATAATATAATAA
>JAPYZT010009319.1:0-10452 GCA_030522965.1 Tryphoninae sp. A BG-2022a | reverse complement strand
CTCTCTCTCTCTCTCTCTCCCCCCCCCCTCTCTCTCACTCTCTCTCTCTCTCTGTTTCTCTCTGTCTCTCTCTCTCTCTGTTTCTCTCTGTCTCTCTGTCTCTCTTTATCTCCCTCCTTCTTCCTACCCGACCTTCCCTATGTACATATAATATGCCCTAGGAACGAATTTCAAGCAACAGAATTGAGTCAGCATATAGCACGTGAAAGTAAAGGAACAAAAAAAAAACAAAGCTGCGAAGGTAAAAAGAAAATCGAGCAAAGGTGAAAATAAAATCGGGCAAAGGCGAAAAAGAAGGATTGAAAAACAACAACAACAAAAAAAAACAATATGAAAAGTCGAAAAGTGCCAAAGAAACGTGTGACCCCGACGTTTTTACGAATGTTGATTGCATCGTTCAAAGGAACGTTTATAAAATCGTAGTAAACAACTTTGCTACGATCCGGGATTAATTCTCATTACTAATTAGCAAATTGAAGAGCGATCCTCAACATTTTTTTTTCTCATTCGCTGACTTTCGATTTATTTTCTAAATTAAATTTACTTTCCAACTTCTCCTACTGTATCCAATTTTTATTTTCATGGAGAAATGAATTTTTATTCATACTTTTACAAAAAAAAAAAAAATTCCCCAAAAGAGAGATGCGGAATTTTTTTTATTATGGATTGGAAAATTTTGATTGTAATGTCGTCGCGACGATAATGAACTATCGATTGTTTTCTTATATAGCTCGAGGAATTTGAACGAAGACAGTCGGGAGTGCATGTACAAGATCGTCAAAAAATGACGACGATGAATGGAGCGATAGAGGGGGGGGGGGGGATAAAGAGACTGCAGAAGCTCAGAAAAGCCAATGTTTTCATCGAGTTTTCATCGGATAAAAGACCACGATAGAAATAATATTGACGCACAGGAGAAAGAATTGCGTCCTCCGGGGAGAAGAAGGAGAGTACACGCGATGACGAAATATATCGCGAGGGTCAAGGACCAAGGGAGAACTTATCGGAAAATGAATTTTTCCTCTTTGGTATTTTCTCTCTCTCTCTCTGTCTCTCCCTTCATTTTTCTATCGTAGACTGGCTCGCACGATCTTTTGTATCATCGAAAAACGTAAAGACACGATATAAGACGAGATAAAATGTTATTTCATGCTCGAGGATTTTTTCATCCTTCCCGTTTAGGACAAAACGACGAAAGTAGTTTCTATATTTTTTTTTTTGGCTTTTGAGCCTCTTTCGTTTCTTTTCATATTTTCTGACATCGAGGAGATAAAACGTAAAAGAAACGCGTTTCATCGTGTCTCGATCAATTTTCGTCCCTTCGTGAACATGGATCGACAAAAATTGTCTACGATGATTTATAAATAAAACGTGTTTCCCATTACAGCTGGTTCTCTTATTATCTTCGATGGGAAAATATCGAAACTTACTTTAGGTTAGAGAATGATTGAGAAATTTTTGTCTTATCTTGTCCCAACTTTTTCGTCGATCGAGACAAAATCGTTAAATTGGAATTGGTCGGTTATAATTGGATCGAGGCTCGCCACGACGTCATTTCTCCTGAAATTTTTGTCGAGGTAAGCCAAGAAGATCGTACGGATACGTGGTAGAAGCGATTAGTTGCCGACCGCAACGGAAGATCCAATCTCATCGATAATCCTCGCTCGTAAATTTGTGTCTGACCATACCGCGGCTTGTACTACTGGCCAACGGAGAATATCGCTTCCTGACGTTTTTTTCCTTCTTTTTTATTCGTTAATTACAGAAGCTTAGTGAGAATTCGTTGCGCGACAAGTTTTTTACGACGATGGGACAATGTGAACGAGCAATTTGAACTTTTTCTCTCGATATTTTTCTTTTCACGACGCGTAACGTCGTCGTATCTTTTTAGAAAGAACGACGAGAACTTCGCGAGAATCGGGACTCAACGCACTCACTCGTGCACTTGCGTCATTCGTGCAAGGAACATTCGCGAAGCTTCTTCGAAAGTATAACGATGAGATCGACGATAACGATTAGAAAACCACCGGAGCAGATTTTATTTTAGATTCGAGGTCGAGCGAAGAATAAAACAAAACTGACGAATGTAAAAAAATTGTTCGAACTATAATTTTATATCAAAAGACAGGTAAATATTATTTTATTCCTTGAATCGAATAACGATTCATTAATTTGATTCGTTTGATTTGTATCGATGCGAGAAAAAATATTAAATTTTGATTCATTTTTCGATTAATTTCTTATCATTTTATGACGATGTTGATTACGTGTGTGATGTTCGTACCTATGTAAATTAATTTCTTCATATTTTTATTTCATTTCTTCATCAGTTTTTCCCCCCTTGAGAGATCGAGGAAAGTCTCTCGCAGGAAGAGGAGATTCTCATAAAATTCTTGAGGGCATTAAATTTCGTTGTACCAAAGTGGAAGCTTTAACGCGAGCTCCATCTTTACGAGAGCTTTGGGAGTAGACTTTGGTAGAAGAGCGTAGCGACGTTGAAGACACAAAAAGTTGAGAGAGAGAGAGAGAGAGAGAGAGAGAGAGAGAGAGAGAGAGAGAGAGAGAGACGAATCGTAGAGTGGCAGCGAGAGTGAGAGGGGGGAGGGAGAGAGGGAGAGAAAGAGAGGGAGAATGGAGGGAGAAAGTATAGAGATTTGAGAAAGGACTCACCGAACCGTAACCAACGTTGCACCGCCCTTTTATTCCTTTCTTTTTTCTAAGAGGAACCCGGAGTATTCCCAGAGGCGGTCTTCACAGGAAAGAAGGTCCAAGAAGGCTCGGAGACCTCGAAAGGATTAGCCGAGAGAATTTTATCAAAGAAGTCCATTGCCTGTTCTTCCACGTACTCGAAAGAAAATCGAGTACGTTGGGGGTTGATTGTGTACTTTTTCACTCGATTAAATGAAAATACAAAAAATCTGTACATTCGACATCAAAGGGTCGATTATATTTTTTTTATTTTAAATTAAATTAATAAAAAAATAAATTTTTCCGACGATCGATTTAACGAAAAACATAAAAATAAATTTTTCCAAGGTTTGATTTCATTAAGACGTTGAAGTTGGGGAAATTTATGTTGGATGGAATTTTTTTCTCGTAATCGTTATTGTCTTACGGAAATTCCAGATGTTTATACGGCTTTGGTCGTAAAATCGGTCGTATCGCAAAAGGGTCGAACGATAAGCTCGTGACTATCGCTCGAAACGAGCTACGTAAGCTTATATCTATCGACTTCGATACATAAAAGGCTGACGTAAATACCAAGTTGACCCCTAAAATCATTGTGTACAGAAGGGATTCCTGGCGTTTCGACGAATTCTGCTCAAGGGTCTAAATAATCCGGTACGAGCAAGGGTTTACCAAAGGGTGGTTGTATATAGAATAAGCTCGTACAACTTGGTTATTATAAGGCCAAGAAGCGAGCCCGAGGGTGAACTTTCTAATCGTCTTTATCTCGACCTTCGCACGGTCCTGACTTCGTAAGTACGTATAGGTCGTTCCATGCGAACTCGACACAATCTTTTTTTTACGAAATTTCCACAATCTTTTGATAATAACTTTTTTTTTGCCAAATTTTTTCATCCCCTTGTTCTAGGGTGAAATCCGGGCAATGCATAGGGGTGAATTTCGTTATACAAAAATTTGATAAAAAATTCTTTTTTTTATCTTCATTGGAACAAAATCTTGGATTTCGATTAAGATTTGCATCGACTGAGAAATATCATAAGGTCGAAAGAAAATTGGGAAAAAGATCAGAAGAAGAAAGCTTCGTGGTTGGCTTTGTGGAGAAAGCTTCGTACTATATATACGTACGATGGTCTCTACGACAACGTATATATCGTGTACAACATCTCACTACTCAAACTCTTCGGTAGTTCTGTTTATTATTCCCTCGACTCTCGCAGAGCAGCCGTCATATTTCGGTCACCCCTCGTTCCGCTCGAGAGCTTAATTACTTAATTAGTATGCGGTGGTACACGCGGAGCTTTTCTGGTAAGGGGATGAAAAAAAAGAGCAAAACAGAAAACAAACGCGTAAGGTTGAGAAAAATATTTGGTGGTAGAAATGAAGAGGGTGAAACTCTCGTCTGCCAGGGAATAATAAAAGAGGGGTTTGGTGGAGAAACCGAGCAGGGGGAGAATGGAAGCGAGAGCTTAACGCGCGCGAAGAGGTGCGAAAACCGCTTCGGGGCCAGATTTTTCCGTCACTGACTGGCCTGGGTTTTCCATCAACGAGGGGGATGCAACGCCCTCGAAATAAGCTCAACGCTCACAGGAGTTTGAGCGAGAGCTTTTCCGAGTTCGCACGTGTATAATACAATGCTCCGAGTTACGAATATCCCACATCGTTCCCCTTTACCTCATGCACATCACACACAAACGCACACACACACAGACTCACAGACAGACTCACAGACACACATAGAGAGAGAGAAAGAGAGAGAGAGAGAGAGAGAGAAAAAGACACGAGTATCTACACCTGTCTCATAATCCCAAGGGAGTAGCGAATTTTCTATACACGAACGCTTGCGAGAGAGAGCGAACGAAACTAGCGACACAAAAACAAAAACGAAAAAGGCGCGAAAAAATGAAATAAAAATTGAAGGGCGGTGGGATCTATGTGGTGGTAAAATATACAAAAGGGAGGGAGAGAGAGCTTGCACGCGTTGCGATATGTAACTAACGACCCCGCTCTAAGCCACCATTATATCGCAACCGCGATACAACCACCCCTGTGTACGAAACGGCCGTTATGCTATCTGTTTTATTTTTCGTTTATTATTTTTTTTTGTCAGCCATTTTTCACTCCGGTAAATTCGTGTGTATGTTTGTTTTTCTATATTTTTCTCATTTTCTCATTTTCATAGGGAAAATACATCGGGACTGGGAGCCGAGTCCATTATCGTTGTTTGTAAAACTATTTAATTCAGTTATTATTTATTTTTGCTCCTATTTTTCTCGTGAGCAATTTTTTTTATAAATAAATCGACTCGATTGTTATCGTAAGAGAAACGAGCGAATAACGAGCGACCAATTGTAATTAACAGGAGGAAGGAAGGGCGGCGGTGGAAAGGGTGTTAGTAGGGCTGAGTCCATTATTATTTATTTTTGCTCCTATTTTTCTCGTGAGCAATTTTTTTGTAATAAAATCGACTCGATTATTATCGCAACAGAAAAGATCGAATAACTCACGACCAATTGTAATTATCAGCTTAAAAAGGAAGGGCAAGGGTGGTAAGGGTGTTAGTAGGGCTGAGTCCATTATCGTTATTTGCGAAACTATTTAATTCAGTTATTATTTAATTTTGCTCGTATTTGTTCCACGAGCAATTTTGTTTTTATAAATAAATCGACTCGATTATTATCAGAAGAGAAAAGATCGTATAACTCACAACCAATTGTAATTAACAGCTTAAAAAGGGAAGGGCGAGGGTGGAAAGGGGGTTGGCAGGGCACGGGGGTAAAGTGAATGATTCGATGACGGATTAAGGGAGCGAGGGTGAGTCTCGCGTCGTTGACGAGAGCTTTAGCATGGATACGAGCCTTCATCCCTCTCCTCTCCCCCTCCGCCCTAGCTTGACGTAAAGCCACCGCGAAAAGCAAACTCATCACTCGTGCCGCGTTAGTTTCATCAATGTTCGGTCTCTCTTGGTACACCCCGGTAGCTACGAGTTAAACCTCGACGAGCCACCGTCGAGGCCACCAGTTTCGCTTCTTACACGTCCTTATCACCAAATTAATCGCTGTTTTCCCTTCGGGTTATAACGCCTCCCTCCCCTTTTTCCACCCTCGATTCACTCTCTCAACCATCGTCCAGGTTTCGTCTCCGCGCTAAGATACCGTCACTCCAGTCGGGGCCGAGCTTTTGATCCTAAGAAAGTATACACCCCGCGGTTACGTTCTCGTTGGACGTTCCTCGCTACCCTTAATAAAAAAAAAAAGAAAAAAAAAACAATATTAACAAAAGAAGATTTCCATGAAAGACTTGTTTTCATTCGATCGAAAACTGAATTCACAAAGAAAACAAAGGATTCGCAAATTTGAGGATAATCGAGGGTATTGTTCAATTTTCTTCCCGACGTTCGAATCGAGAAAGAACAAAGGTTTTGTGAAATAAAAAAACAAAAAAATGGAAAAAAGAAAAATAAAAAATGTCAGTGACAGTATTTTCAATGGTAGTGCACATACGACGTAATTATTCGAGCTGCAATTTTTCATTACGGATAGTAGTCCCGATGCGAGTGCGAGAATCCGCGTTTCCTTTGATATCGAAATGTTCGTCGAAAAAAAAAAGAAAAAAAAACTGATTTTTCCTTTCACATGTTTTTTTTTGTTTTTTTTTTTTTGTTTTCGCCGGGCCACGTTCGAGAATTCGAATCGTTGATACGGCGCTTTTGTAATTAAAAGGGCTCTTTGTTTATCGGGCGATATGAATACGAGGTGTAACATTCGGTTCGCTCTCTCTCTCTCTCTCTCTCTCTCTCTCTCTCTCTCTGTTTCTCTTTTTCTCGCTCAATTTTCCAACGGATCGTAAACACACAAAATGATTTGCAGCAAAATAACGATATCCGTTTTGAATTCCCGGTAATTATGTATAATTATTAGCCGTTGTGTAATAATTCACGAAAGTTTGTTCATTTTTGTTCCTTTCTTTCAATTTTTACCTCGAACCTCGACGTTTCGTCTCGTTGTACGTTTTAATTGTTATTTACCATTGGACGAATCTGAATCGATCGATGTTTATAAAATTGAGGGAGTGGTTGATAGAGAAATAAAAAGAAAAATGGCAAATAAATTGAAACGAGGTAAGGGCGATTCAATAAATGGGCTGGATATAAAAGGGTTGGTTAGGGGTGGGGGTAATTGCGATAAAGTCGGCTGGTTAATTTTACGTACGTATGTGAACCGTTACGGAGAATATGTGGGTCAGAGAGAGGCTTTCGCTGCAGGGCGAAAGGAGGGTGAGAGAGTGAAGGTGGGATGGTGGGAGTGGGAGGGAGAGGGAGGTAGAAAGAGAGCTAGGCAGGAGAAAGAGACAGTGAATACGGAACACCACGAGGTGCTCAACAGCCTGCTAGCAAAGATATGCCGTTGAATTTACGGCTGTCGGGTGGATAGTCAGAAGCCATAGGGGTTTTGTTGGATAGTCGGTAGCCTCAGGGGTTGCTGGGTTTCTCCCCGTATGCACCTGCAACCCGTTCGGTGCACGTGACGCAATTGCGATATGGCTCAATATCATTGTAAATTATCATATACATATATTTATATACATGATTTTATATATATATATATATATATATATATATGTGTGTGTGTGTGTGTGTGTGTGTGCGTGTATACATATCGAGTTATCATAGATAGACCATCCAAACGGAAATAGTAGTACGTCAATTTACCAGGATATCCGATACATTGGCCAACGTAACGAGGAACTATTTATTTCCACGTTAGAGAGTTCGAATTGAGGTTAAATTTGATAAATCATCGCAGCGTTATTTTTCATCAATTGTTTTTTATGAGAGATTGAGACGAAAAATAAATATAAAGGTTAAAAATAATAATAGTAATAGTAGAATAAAAACAAAACAATAATAATAATAATAATAATAATAATAATTTAATATTATTATTATTGTTATATGAAATAAGAATAATAAAAGGAATCCTGAGAATAATAACAATAATAATAAATTAATGTCATTATTATTGTTATATGAAAAGAGAATACTCAGATGATTTATGAGATTAATAATAATCATTTAATATTATTATTATTATTGTTGCTATATGAAATGAGAATAATCAGAGGAATCATGAGAATAATAATTATAATAGTAATAATAATAGTATTAAACTATTATTATTATTATTATGATTATTATGATAATATTGTTATTATTATTGTTAAGAATTTAATATTATTATTATTATTGTTAATAATTTAATATTATTATTATTATTGTTAATAATTTAATATTATTATTATTATTGTTAATAATGTATTATTATTATTATTATTATTATTATTATTATTATTGTTGTTGTTGTTGTTGTTGTTGTTGTTGTTGTTGTTGTTGTTGTTGTTATATAAAATGTATTATTTAATATATTATTGTTATAAAAAATGAACATAATCAGAATCGATATTGTTCGAAACATGCATATGTATATATATATATTATCTTTCTCATCGGGACAAAAGAATGCGTTTAGAACGTTAAACAAGTACGTTAAGAACGTTTTCGTCCTGTTTTGTTTCTTATCGGTTCGAAAATTGCGTCATGCTCGCGCCACATGCGCCAGAAGCAAGAAAACGAGCACGTACAGATGAATTATATCCCTGAAACTCGACGTACTTTATATTACGGAGAGGGGAGGGGGGAGGTACTAGACACGCTGGTATTACGGTGCTATGTGTTCACTGTGGTACTAGGTTAAAAGAAAAACGATCTAGTCTTATCCGTCTTGGATCGGGTGAGAGCCGACGCGGCTTATCCACACCTCGAGCCAACGTTGCTCTTGCCCAGACCAACCCTCGCTAGAATACAAACACACACGAACTTTCTTTTTCTGAAGCGCCCCCCCCCTCTACCCCTCTCACCCTCCCTTATACACGTTATTGCATTCTTTTGTTCTCGTTCGTTCGTAACTTTACTGCACCATCGTCACGACCGACTAGCCCACACACGATGTGTAACGAACGAGAAAAATGGCGGTTTTGTACGTTAAACTTACTTTTAACGAATTACGAGGGGGGGAGGAAGTTTGATAAATAACCGTAATTGAAATGATCTTACAGTTGAGATAAAGCATACGATGAAACTTTACGTTTTCAAGTAGGATTGTTATTATTTTCATTTTTTTTAAAGTCGTGTAGCGAGGAGAAAGGTGAAAAAATAATATTTCGCTCTGTCTGACCATACGTAGGATTTTCTACTAAATCGATGCTCTCGCAAGTATAAGGCTGTAACAGTCGCGAATAAAATTCGATAAACGATTAAGTTGTCCTAGATGTGGATAAAGTTCTAGGTCATTAGGATAGACGTAATTAGTACGTAAAATATGTGTTACGAGGATGAGAGAGAGGGAGAGAAACGTTACACATACCTCTCGCGTGTCCTATTAAATGTCATTCAATACGAGAACACGACAATTCAATTTCCTACAGACTTTCGTGCCAAGGAGAGTCTCGATGAGTCTGTCGCCTCGATTGTTCGCGAGCTGACATTTTGGGTTAATGAATTAATGAAGAAAATGGAGAGATTCTTTTTTTGTAAATTTTAATAAAAATGATTTTATGTAAGTTTTTTTTTTCCTATCTTTTCTAGGAGTAAAACTGTTTTTTTGAAAGGATTTGTGATAAGATTTATCGTTTGATTTTCACCAACAAGATTCAATCTTATGTTCATTCAGTTTTTAAAGCATCGTTGGGAAAAAAAAGAAAATATTCGTAGACTACCGAGCGTAGAATATTTCTCGTCGTGTATTTTCCATGCCAAAAGAAACAATTTAAAAAAGTAAGGTGAAAAAAAGGAAGAAAAGAAACGAAAGTTGTGACCTTAGGGGGTTGAAGAGTAAAGTCATAAAAGCTGTATGAAAAACTCGGCGTGCGAAATTGAAATTCCGTGAGAAAGTTTTCACAAAACGGTGTATGGATCGTACCTCGAGCAGGACGAACCAACCATTAAGGGACCGTGAGGGTAGTTCGTAGTTGCAAATATTCAACGGTTGCTCGATATTACGAAAGGAATAAAAAGACACAAAAATCCGGTAGGTGAATTTTGTGTGGTTAACCGAACGATCAAGAAACAAAGAAAAAAAGGGTAGTTTTCATTTAGTAACCAAGCCAGCGACAGCTGGACAGGATGCAATGAAAAAAATGTCCTCGTCGAAAAATTTGGAATAATTTTCTCGTTACTAATTTATTTATAACAATTAATTATTTTAATTGTATTTTGTAAGAATACTTTACAATTTTATTAAAATTCACCTGCCAATGTTTTTTTTCCTGCATGACAATTCATTCTGCAAGTTTAATTCGAATGAGAAATTCTTAAGTAGTTAGGGTGCGGATTGGGTCAGACACGCGCTGTGTTCTCGCAACTGTTAGAGCCTCGAGGCTCGAAATGCCCTGGTGAACAAAAGATTAGCAATGCATGTACATCTGTTTAAAATATAGAAGGACTCGCCCCAGGACTCACGATCCTTCTTGAAAAAATATTAATAATCTCGTCTATTATTAACGATTACATTGTCCTCCATTCTGATTTTTAACAATGGGGTGCGCGTTAAAATATCATTCGCGCGTGTAGTTACGAGGATGGAATATGCAGCACAAACGTACTGGATGTAATAAGTCCTTTCGCTTAAAGGAATTTAATTAAAGGTCTTGTTTCATCACCCTCGGCAACTCTACTTTATACGCTCTCAATTATCGAGACAATTTTTCAAC
>JAPYZT010009308.1:5000-12141 GCA_030522965.1 Tryphoninae sp. A BG-2022a | reverse complement strand
ACTCAAGTAACGAAGCACGCGTAATCGTCGAGTGAAAAGAAAATACAATTTTCTTCGAATTATGGAATTTAGATTCTAGAAATATATTTTGATTATTATCGATTTTTTCATTCAACTAACGAAGGACATGTAATCGTCGAACGAATAATTAAATTAATTAAAATAATTCGATAGCTTTATGCAATCTCGAGAATGCGAAGATGAAATTTAAACAAGGATATTCAAAATGGTCGATCGTTGATTTTATACGCGAGCGTGATCGAGACGCAAGTGTATATTGCGCACACATACCGCATATGGGCGGTTTCATAGCGCTCGACAGACACAAAAAGAGAGAGAGAGAGAGAGAGAGAGAGAGAGAGAGAGAGAGAGAAAGATACGAAAAGGCCAGATGGGAGTCGCCCACGCGGTGAAAGTTCCAATGCCTCAGTAATTGATTCCTGGCGTTGCGGCGTTGCTCCCAGCAGCTTCTCGCCTTATTATTCAAACGTACGAAGACGATCCTGTTTATCGCCTATCCAAGACTCCATTGAGAAATTCCGTTATCTCGGAGTCAAATAAAACGGGAAATAATTACGATCGAGAATATTTATGGCGCACGACTGTGACGAGCCAAGTGTCCAAGGAAAATGCGTTTCTTCTTTTTTTGTTTGCCTCGTTTATTTTTCTTTCACTCGGCACGGAAAATCAATTAAACCGGCCGATTTTTTATTGTTCAACGAGCTAAGCGAGTTTCAACCATCGGGCCATTAAAATCATTTTAAAAAATTGAAAATCTTCGCCGGGCTTGATTGCTTTCGTTCGCTTACACTCGTACAAAGATATCCGCTTGGTACTCGAGAGCAGCAGGTGTCGGAGGAGCGAAAACCTGCTTCGTCTGCATGCACTCATGCACCGACACACGTATCAACGTATACACTCGCACATACGCATTTGTATATACAGATATAAAGAATATAAGTGTATAGCCCACCAAACGCGAAATATATATTTACTTAGGCGTTGGAAGGTGGTGGTACTCGAGGATAGAAAGAGGCGCAGCGAGGGAGAAGAAAGAGTACGGGGTCCGGGCGAGGTGTGAGAGTGGACGAGGTTTTGTTGGTTTTTAAATGTGTGCTGAGGAGTGATGGACGGGACGAACGCGCGAGGTAAAAGAGGGAGAAACATAAATGGGAAGTGAGAAGAGGATGAAAAATAGTGAAATAAGGATCACCCGCGTCGCGGTCCCGTCGTTGTTCGAACGACAGACCGATCTCACGATTCTCTTCAAGGAATAAAAAGACAAATAAAAAATACAAAAATTGAATCAAAAAGGGAACAAAAATTCAAGTTATACAAATTGTCAAATTATTGAAATTATAAATAAACGAATGATCGCATCTCGACTCCAGCAAGTCCATCAATGATCGAAAAATATAGCCCAACAATTACAGACCGATCTCATGATTTTCTTCATCAAACTATAAAAAATTGTCAAATTATTGAAATTATAAATAAACGAATGATCGCATCTCGGTTCCAGCAAGTCCATCAATGATCGAAAAACATAGCCCAACAATTATCGTCGCAGTCCCATCGTTGTTCGAACGAGAGATCGATCTCATGATTCTCTTCAAGGAAAGCAAAGATAAACAAAAAATACAAAATTTGAATCAACGAAGATAAAAAAATTTCAAACTATAAAAAATTGTCAAATTGTTGAAATTATAAATAAACGAATGATCACATCTCGACTCCAGCAAGTCCATCAATGATCGAATCTCATGATTCTCTTCAAGGAATAAAAACATAAACAAAAAATACAAAAATTGAATCAAGGAAAAAAAAGTTTCAAACTACTTATAAAAAATTGTCAAATTATTGAAATTATAAATAAACGAAAGGCTGTATCTCCCTTCCAGTAAGTCCAGCAATGATCGAGGAACCATTCTCACCATCTTTATCAAACATTTCGTGTTTTCGTACACAAAACATAGTCCGGCAATTATAATAGCACTATGTACCTACGATATGTATTATACACATTCACACGCACACACACATATATACATAATGCAAGAGGAACGTTGGCATCCATTTGGTGGGGATGCCCCTTTACTCGTTAACGGGGCGTAATGATCATTCGGTTATGGAGAGGACGAGGAGGAGGAGGAGGAGGAGGAGGGGAGGAAGAAGAGGAGGGGGGAAGAGAGGGCCTCAGCGTATAATTTAATAACGATCCGGCAATGCGGTTACGCACAACACAGTCTGCCGCGTCACCGCGTTGCCTCCACCTCCCCACCTCCCCTCTATCGCCCCCTCCCTCATCCTTCTCTATCGCGCATCTCCATGTTCGCCATCATCACCCGCAAGAGCTGCTGACGATGACGTGCCCTCCTCCCTCCTTCCCTCTCCCTCTCCTTCTCTCTGCTCCTCAGTCTCTCTCTCTCTCCGTTCCATGTTCCATACATATCCCTGTCAGCTCGTCGACTAGCGCTCTCGCGTAATCGGTCATTACGCGGAATGACGTGCGTTTTGCGTGATTCCAACTGCGCGAGATTCCAACCGACACCGAACTGGATATATAGCTTTATATACATATATTTATATATAGATATATGTATATATATATATACATAACAGGACTGTGTATATAGGGACAAGGCTGACCGAGTGGTGGGTCCCGCGATGGGTTAACTTCGTTAACGTTCCAAAACCTGCGTCCGGATTCTCGTTGTTTCACGGTAGAAACTAACATACATATATATATGTATGTATGTATATGGCTATAGATATGTATGTATATGGCTCGCTTTCCTCTCTCATGGCACACACGAACTCGCTCTCGTGCACACCTAGTTTCGCGGTGGTCCAGAGAACGTTCAAAACTGTCCTGTTCGCGTGACCCACCATCATCCCCCTACCCTTCTGCGACTGTAACTGTATGTGCATGCACGAGTTTCTGTGTATGTGTATAGGTGTGTGGGACGCTCGTTAAGCTCGGTGAGGGAGCGATGCATACGGGCGGGCTGAGTACCGAGAGGTTTATCGCGGCTTGCCGCGGATCCCGGCCACCGTTTTACTCTCGTTAGACAAATTTTCCGACTCCTCGGACCATCCCTGTTTTCTGTATATGTATATATATACATACATATATATATATATATATATATATATATATGCATGTGTTGGGTAAAGGGTGAGTCAATGAGAGATAGACAGAGGGAAAGAGAGATGGTGTGTGTTGCAAACAGCGCGCTTTCGGTGACCAACGACCTGCCGATCCAGCCGTGAAATAATACCCCGTTGCGTCTGCAAGGGATGAAATAAATATAGGCGTATTGGAAACACACACACACACACACACACACACACATACATACACACACACATATTTATATAAGTGTATCGCGATAAATATTTTACGATTGATACAGCAATAGCGTAAAATCAGCGAATACTAACGATTCCGAGCTGCACTTTACCTACTTCCATGCGCAATTTCTCTTCGTACATGCTCGACCAATAATTCACCCCATCTCACCCCCTCCCACCTTGAACAATGATACCCGTATAGTTCGTACGTAGGTCGAAATATCGTATTCGTCAATTACAGTATTTACTAACAAGTTTGTCGGACATGCCATAATGCATAAGCCGGATATTAGAACGACCATCGGGGAAATATACACGCGAAACTGGCTTAATAACGACGAGAGACGTTCTCTGTAACAGCTTCGAACCTCCATATATACGTATATACATATATACCTATACATTTGCTATAGGAGGGTGGTGGGTGAGGATACATCGTCGCTAGTTGGCAGTAATTAATTTCCATTGTGCGCAGGCTCCCCCCGCTCCTTCTCTTCTCCTCTCACTCCCTCTCTCTCTCTTTCTCTCTCTTCCACTGTATTTCTACTCCCATTATCTCACTGTTCTCCTGCAACTATATACCACGCTATCTCGTTTAAATCGTTGCTCTGTGCTACTTTTACCTCACCCATATAACACCCATACACACACACACACACACACACGCACACACACACACACACACACACACACACACATATATATATATATATATATATATATATATATAGGACAGGTTTCATTCTATATCCTCTATATTCGCGCCCATCCATTAGAATATTAATGCGAATTGATGCGAACACGTGTGTCATTACCGTAATGAGTCGACGAGGGAAAAAGGGGGAGGGGGGGGGGAGGAGGAGAAAGAAGGTGTCCACTGTGCGATTCGTGCTCGTTGCTCCATCGTATATCCTCTTCTTCTCTTGCCCCCAAAACTCTCTCGGCAGTTTCTGCACCCGCGACTCCCGACTCCTCTCCTGTGTTTATACAAAGTGTCTCACGAACAATCACGAAATTGCGGGTTTTCACTTCGAATTTAAGCAGTGCTACTTCCAACTACGGGAGACTGAGACAGAGGGAAGAAGAGGGAGAGTGCACTCTAGTTTGGTCGCCGTTAGGTGGCTCCAACCCCCCCCCCCTCCCCCTACTACCGGAGTACCTTTACATATATACAGGTATGTTACGATGAAAATTTTCTCGTTAGAGAGTACATGGAACACATGTACGAAAAGTACGTGTATATTCACACAGCGTGGAGGAAAGAGCAAGGTTTATGTATATATATGTATATATATAGTAGGGAGTAGAACAGAAACGGTGCAACCTAATCCGGAAGAGCTGGTGAAAACGTGCCGAAAGTACGTGGGCGGAGACGAAAACTAAGCAAAAGCGACAAATGCAGAAAATGAGAAAGACAGAGAGAGAGTGAAGAATTGTCGGGGTAGTTTTTTTCGGGTATAACGGTGGTGGCGTTGAAATATAATGGGGCTCGAACGTAGAGAAGAACGAGGAGGATGAAAGAAAGGAAAGAAGTGGGCGGTCACCTCGCGAGGTTGTACCCAGGGTTGTTGTTTCGCTTCCAGGTAGATTACTCCATTATAGACAACGGATAATCCCATTGTGACCGGTCACGTTCGCGATGTGAATAGAACTCGAGAAATTCTCTTTCTGCGTCTTCGCGCTTGTCGTCTCACTCGCGCTCTTGAAAATGTCCTTTAAACGGGACCATTAAACAGGTAAGGCTGTTACGGTCAGAAACACCGAAAAAAGAAACCGGTACCTAGCCTCACTTTATACCATGCCGATGGCATTAGCAATGGCCGGTGCGATACGAGAGCGTGCACAAGCCACGATTAGTTCCCGGAAGACAAGAACTTGAAAGAAAAACGATGTATATAGAAGCGTAGATCGAGCAGGCAATATACTTTTTATTGTCTCGAGAAATTACTATGCTGGTACCGAAAATTCAATTTCGTTTTTCGCTCGACCTCGCCTGGTCACTCGATACAAGAGAGAAAAAAAAGAAACGGTTGTAATTATTTCGACCCGGAAGTAAGTACGCCGAGCTTGATAATTGAAAGTCAAGATTTTTATCGATAAAAAATGTAAACGATGTTGATAAAATATTCAAATTTTGTTGGCTCGTTCGTTAGTTATAATTATTGCAGATTTATTATTGATCATTGAGGAAACCGACGATTTTTTTTTATAATCGTCATAGATGAAAAAAAAATTCATTTTTAATTCATTTAATTCGCTTTTCATTTGCAGCACGGCGAGACGCGTTCTCGTCATGCCGACCAGGAAACGATTCTCCGCATAGGAAACGATTCATGCGCGATAATAACGATTATCTATCAATCTATCGCGACGAGTGATGCGTGCGTTCCGCGCTCTCGCTTCATTATCGATACATCTAATCCATCTATATATATATATATATATACAGAGAGAGAGAGAGAGAGAGAGAGAGAGAGCGAAAGAGTGAGAGATAAAAGCTATCTATACATAAAATACATATTGCTGTTTGATTAGAAAATTGAAAAAATGTCGAAGATAGCAGCAGGTACAACATGGAGTTTCGCCGCCGTTCTCCGCTTCTGTTGATGATACGCTCTGCCTCGGGACACCCGGCGAGCGAGCGAGCGAGCGAGTGTGGTTATAATCGGAGATTCGAATACACACAGAGACACATATACACACGCCACACACAAACAGTGACGCAGAAAATGCAGAGGAAAGCAAAGAGAGACGGAAAGTTCAACCGGTCGTACACGCCAGATCGTGTACGACCGATTGATCTTTCCGTCTATCCTCTCTTTGGTTTCCTGCGCATTTTGTTGCGTCGTAGTGTGCACTGGTCGTCGTCGGTTTAGAAACAGACGCCAACAAAGTATTCGGACACGGAGATGTATCGCGGTAGGTGCGTTGACGTTCTAGCTCACTCAATCTCTCTCTCTCTCTCTCCCTCTTGCTATATTTATATATATGTTATATAAAATATAATAATATTATAATAATATATAATATAATATAATAATAATATTATAATATATAATATAATATAATAATAATATTGTAATAATATATAATATAATAATAATATAATAATAATATTATAATATATAATATAATAATAACATAATATTATAATATATTTCATATTATTATAATATAATATAATATTATAATATATAATATAATAATAACATAATATTATAATATATTTCATATTATTATAATATTATATAATATAATATAATATTATAATATATTTCATATTATTATATTATAATATAATATAATATAATATTTTTATAATATATTTTATATTATTATATTATTATAAATTATTATAATCTAATATAATATAATATTTTTATAATATATTTTATATTATTATATTATTTTATATTATTATTATATATTATTATAAATTATTATAATATAATATAATATTATATATTATATATATGTATATATATCGTAGTATGTGTGGGTCTTGGCACTTTCAATATAGTGGTCTCCTCTAGCGATCCATACCTACTATAACGCTGCTGCTCGCTTAACGATCGTGTCGTCAGCTAATGGACGTACAATTAACGCGGCTCTTGCATCTCCGATTGGATCCCCGTCAAACGGTGATAAATTAAATTAATTAGCTAGTTACACATATACATATACTCATGCATAAACACAAATATTGTTTCTAGATTATGAGGAATATGATTATTCGTCCTGATCGAAGAGCTTTTAGATCGTTTTATAACGTGATGAGAGGACAACA
>JAPYZT010009308.1:0-2500 GCA_030522965.1 Tryphoninae sp. A BG-2022a | reverse complement strand
CGTCGTGCCACGAGGGGTTGAAAACGGGTGAGAAGCGTATAAGAAGCGCGTCACGGTGGATTGCACTTGGTGAAAAGGGCCTCGTCTACTCTCTCATTACCTCGAAATTCAGGAACCTCGCTGTATTACGACATCGCGGTATTTTCCCTCACCCCTTAGCAAGAATTTTCGAATTTTCTATCCACCCTTATCGCTCCTGTGACCTCCTCGACGAAGCGAGAGAGAACGAGAGGGTGGAGGGGAGTTCGATGTAGTCCTCGTTTAAGAGTGTCGAGGCTGAATTTCGAGCGACCGTATGCTTCACCCCTTGGGAGGGGATGAAAATTAATCCTCCGAGATTGCGAGAGACAATATTGTGATTCATAAATTAAAAAAAAAAATTTTTTCGAAGAATTCGATTAACAAGATTTTTCGTTCTATCGAAATAATTCTATCGATAATTGCGGTTCATGGTTAGCGTGAGAGAAGTTCATCGAGTTAATTGTGAGTGAGAAAGAGACGATAGTTTGTCACACGCTCGGTAGTTGTATCACGCGCGACTGTACAACGAGAAAGGAAGAAAGGAAGAAAGAAAGAGGAATCATCTCACGTTTGAGCGAGATACGAGGCGACATGACAGATGACATAAATAGACATATACAAGTGCAACATATACACAAGGATCTTATACGTTTTACCATTGTATGAGTGTGTGTGTGTCGGCACGAGGAGAGAAAATGAAATTGGACCTTTATCCGGCGTCTCCGGAGGCCAAAATAAATCTAACAAAAATATGTGTTTGACAGATATTGGCGAAAGTGGCGTCGATCGAAACTCTCCCCCTTTATTCCCCAAAATCACCCTCGGTGTACTACCCCGCATCCTCTCACCTCTTAGCCAAATATACCCCCTTTTCTCGTCTCTTTCGACAATTTCACCCTGTCCTTCCTCTTCTATCCCCTCGTTTCTTCCTTTCGCCTCGAAATAGCTGAACCACCCCTGGGGTATCTCTTTTTCCTCACCCCCTGGTTCCTTATCCCTAGCCTCAAACTACCGCCTTGTTTCACTCTACCGATTCGCGTCCCTTTTTCCTGCATTCGGTGCTTCGGGCTTTAAAATTACCATACTACGAGAGGAAGGGGGTGGGGGGAGTAACAGCTGTTACCAAAGTCCCCCGCAGAATCTGATAAGCTGATAGTAGTGACAAGCTCCGGTGCTTGCGGGTGGGAGAATCGACACCGTTCGCCCCCAGAAACCACCCCAACCGACAATTTCGCCCTTGAAATCTGGTTTGGTATATGGGCATGCCCATTGCCTCTTCCATATCGTCGTATCGTCAACCCCCGTCGATGTCAAACCTAGTCTCTTCCTCTCTCTTTCTCGCATAAGCTGGAGTATGGAGGAAGACGATCGCGCGATCGTTTCCAACGGTGTTGACGAGAGGACGAAAATGCCCCATGAGAATGTCGTCGGATGAGCGCGCGCGGGCGCGCAATATATATACGATATTGCGAATTCTATGGTTTTCATATTACGGTCGTTCGTGGCCGATCTCCAGGACCAACTCCCTTCTCCCACCCCCAAGTCGCGCAATATACTTCAATTTCGCAAGAATATACACGCCGCCTTAACTCCGCCATCATTCTCACGCACCGCGCATGGACCGTATAGTTTATTTCCCTTGGAATATTGTGCGAGGCTACGAGTATTTCGTTGAAAAACGAATATGGACAATTTTTATTCTTTTTTTCCCCCATCTCCCTTTCCTCTCATTCTAACGAGAGATTTCCGCGGCGCGTTGCGAAATAATATTTGCACGAAAGCAAACGGAAGCATAGAAAAAGAAAATTTTCCTAGATTAGAGAATGCTGAAGGGATGAAAATTGTGAATAGTTAGAGAATTTGACATTGGCGAAAAGGTCGTCATGACACGCGTTAAAATTCTCCCGTTTCCGCGCGACAGGAGAAAGCAGGGATCGAGCAATTCGGATCACAGTGAAAATTTTGCTGAATTACGCTCCGAGAATTGGTGCGGAGAAGGGTGGTTTGAGTGGAGGAGACGCGAGACGAGAAGTCGAGAGCTACAGCCAATAACCGAATCATAATTTCTTCGCTTTACGGTAAAGCTTTGCGGGCATGTGGCGTGTGCTCTTGATTCTCTCACAGTAACAAGGCGTACACCCTTTCTTCTCTCTTCGTTTTCCCTCTTCATACCCCCCACTCCTAACACTTACACGCTTCCCTCCCCTCCTCCTCCTCCTCTCGGCCCATTTCGAATGTACACGTATATATAGGACATATAGTTATATACCCGGGGGTTGACGAAGGAACGAGAAAACGTGAGGAAGATCGGCCGAGGAGAGCGCGGGGACTAGCGGCACTTTACTGCGCAAATTAAGGCAAAGTGGCAGTCAGTAATTTTATGTGCCCATCTCAGCTACTGATATTGAATTTCCTTAGTCGCTTAATCCGAATCCAGGCCCCTCACTCATGAGAGTGGAGGAGAGAAAAAGAGAGAGAG
>JAPYZT010009303.1:0-10087 GCA_030522965.1 Tryphoninae sp. A BG-2022a | reverse complement strand
ACAAAATATCTAAAAATTGAAAACTTTTCATTACGAAGAAAAATAATAATAATAATAATTTCCACCTAGCAAAATTTTCATATTTCATGGAATTAATTGCTCTGTATTATCAGCTGTTTATTTATTCATTAAATTTTGAAAACAAAATATCTAAAAATTGAGAACTTTTCATTACGAAGGAAAATAATAATAATAATAATAATTTCCATCTAGCAAAATTTTCATATTTCATGGAATTAATTGCTCTGTATTATTAACTGATTATTTATTCATTAAATTTTGAAAACAAAATATCTAAAAATTGAAAACTTTTCATTACGAAGGAAAATAATAATAATAATAATAATTTCCACCTAGCAAAATTTTCATATTTCATGGAATTAATTGCTCTGTATTATTACCTGATTATTTATTCATTCTATTTTGAAAACAAAATATCTAAAAATGAAAACTTTTCATTACGAAGAAAAATAATAATAATAATTTCCACCTAGCAAAATTTTCATATTTCATGGAATTAATCCATTGTTTTATATTATTGGCTGATTATTTATTAATTAAACTTTGAAACAACAAATGAAAGTAGTTAAATCAGAAATTAATTTTTTTCACCAAATTATTAAACATCGTTATCCATTTTTGACATCGTCTAGTTTAAAATCGAATTATTAAATAGATCAAAGCAAAGTCGTTAGAAATAAATTAATAAAAACAAAACAAATAAGAACTTTCAAACTTGACTCCGTTTCACGAATATTTATAGGAATTGAGATTTGGTTCTTTCAACTTTTCGGAAATGATTGAGATTTATCGTCCGATTATTTCGAAGACCGCAAGAGAGTACTAAGTACTGAATTATTGCCCTACGGTGCAACGTCAGCACATCGAGTCTGTAGAGTCTCTCGAGTAAATGGGTCGAAGGGGAGGGGATTTAATTTAACCGGGAGGCTCGCTACTCGCGTTTCGCACTTTTCGTCACGGTTCCATGGACGCGAAGACGAACTAAAAAAGGAGGAACAAAAAAAGGCAACAAAGGGACGGGAGAATACGAGAGTCGTGCCTCGTTTTGTGTAACGACGTTGAACGGGGCTTTAATTAAGTGACGTCACCGAGTCGCCGGGTCAATCAACGATATTTTGAGATAAACATTTCAGACCTCTCGTAGTAGTTTGTAGTCTCGACTCGGCTCACGGCCAGAGACGTTCTCGCGGCTCAGGTTCGCCGACACCGGTCTCCATCTCGGTTCGTCGACACACGTGTGTTGTTCGAAGTTTTTTTTACAAATAAATCAACGATAATTCTTAATTACCTATAATTTATGAAAACCTTCAATTATAATCATTCGTTCTTTAATTCGCGACGAAAATTAAATAAAAACAACAAATGTCTGATAAAGAATTCTCGCGTTTGTCGCCATTGACGAGAATGGACGTTATTCGTGGCTGTGTGAGTATTTTTTGTGTGCTGTGGTGACGAATTTCTTATTGGTAACTCGTTAATCGTAGAAAATGCGATCGAAGGAATTTTACGTTTTTTTTCTTTTGGTGTTTTGTCTTTCGTTTTAAGTGAATATTTATATTTTTGTACAACGGGGACATTGCTTTTCAGTTGGGGGATGCAATGTTCGTCGAGCTACCACGAGTGCGTCTGGACGGAGGAGCTCGAGCTTTTCGCCAACACTGGGGTTACGAGTCTCGACCACTCGTACCACCGCCACCCCTCATCGAGGAGGATGAAGCAGGCATCGAACCGGAAACGGTCAGTCTACGAGAAGCAAACACCGCGTCTCCAATAGGTGAGTCTCTTCTTTTTCCTAATTCCGATGTTTTTGTGTACGATTGTGTTCATTATTCGAGTTGTCCTAACGAGCAAATTGTTCATAATAAACAAATTTACCAAAAAATACAAATATGTCGTGTGAAGATTGCAAAAAATTAACGAGTACCGAATATCGTTCGTCTATTCTTTCGCAAAAATTTCATGTTCCGACGATTTTGCCAGCGAGGACAGTAGGACGATGTTCGTTATTCGTGAATTATTTTCTAAAGCCAAGCACTTCTTTATTAATTTTTCTCGAAAGATTCGGATATCTTAAACGAGCAAAAAAGAAAGCAGCGCCTCTTCTTTCCGACAGCAACGCGACTAACTCTGCGCTATTCCGCGCATCATCGTGTCTCGGCTGAAAGTAACGTTTGAATGAAGTGGCATCGACCTCGTCGCGAACGTTATTATGTCACATATCATATATAACGAGTGCCATGGTTTTTAATGAGTTTTAAGAACCTCGAGTCGCGCACGCTTTTTTTCTTGTTTGAATACAAAACTGCTGTTTAATTTATTGTATCACGGACCAAGAGGTTGTCGCATCCTGTCGCGATGTCGTATATTTGAAATAGCGAACGGACTGTCGGTCTGCTATTTAATCGACTCGCATTATCTCGACTCTAATGGTCCTTGTAGCTATGTATATCGTCCTGTTGATCGACTGGACACCTAGCAACGAACAGGACGCGTTAATTGCTCTTTGCTTAAAATGTTGCTTACGGCGTTACTAGCTGACGTCGACAGAGTCCTCACGCTCCTGTGTCCCTGTAACGAGCATTTCATTGTTTTCCAAACAACAGGTCGAACGAACCTGGCCGTTTCGGTCTGTCGGAGAAGTTTAGCGTGACGGGAATATCGCTAGAAGTTTTAAGAAAAAATAAATAGGGAGATAGAGGAGAGATGGATATGATGATAAGTTTGTCATTTATGACGACGTTTTTTTTTTTTTTATAATTTTGGGAATTATGTGTTTGTTCTGAATCGGAAAATTTAATTTATTGTTCTGTAGACGGTACAGTAAGAAATCTTTGAGAGAATTTAGCAAAAATTTGATTTTTTGGAGTTTTGGTGAAAATTTGATAAGTAAAGCAAATTCCTAGTTAATTTTCATTTCGATGTGTCTGTGAAGGACCATATCGCTAGAAGCGTTTTAAGAGTAAATACATAGAAAAATGGAAGAGATGGATGTGATGATAAGTTTGTCATTTATAATGACGTTTTTTTACAATTTGGGGAATTATGTGTTAGTCCTGAAACCAAACAATTAAATTTATCATTCTGTAAACGATACAATAAGAAATCGGTGAGAGAATTTATCACAAATTTGATTTTTTGAATTTTTGATGGAAATTATGTAAAGTAAATTTCTAGTTTCGCAATTTTTCTGAAGCGTTTTCAGAGAAAATACATAGAGAGATAGAAGAGATGGATATGATGGTAAATTTGTCAATTTATAACGACGTTTTTTACAAATTTGTGAATTATGTGTTAGTCCTGAAATCAACAAATTTAATTTATTGTCTTGTAGACGGTGCAATAAGAAATTGGTGAGAGAATTTATCAAAAATTTGATTTTTTGAATTTTTGGTGAAAATTCAACAAAGAAAATTTCTAGTTAATTTTGATTATCCAAAGGTCTGTGACGAGTGGGTTGATAAATGTCTCGACTTGAAATTATAGTAGTGCAATTCGTCGGTAGCGATTCTGCAATATCTACAAGTTCCACATGCAGAGCTCTGTAATCTTCTCGGTCGGTAACATACCGGCGGTTGCGCTAGAAGGAAATAGCGGAAACTACTTTATCGATTAGCGATAAAATCGTACACTGTTATTTCCAAAAATTAAGATTTACTTTTATCAAATCAAATTAACTTTTTATTTCGTTATTAAAATTATGCGTTGCCTAATATTTCTGAAATTATAAATTAATTTCAATATTTCGTTCACCAAAATATTAAAAAAATTAAACAATAACTACGAAATAAATTTTTGTACATATAAAATTTCACACGACACCACGTGACCTACTTACATCGCCGCTAATCAACCATCAGTCTAATTAAATAATTTATGTATCGCCAACATTTTCCATTTTTTTTCTAAAACGAAACTTCTCGTTTTTGTTCTCCACCGTTCATTCTTCTATCGCTAATTACGCGATAATATTTACAATTGCAAATTGCAACTGCTGGTTGTTACACATAGCGAGAATGCTCCAGTTCTTCCAGTTCGTTATGCAATTATTATTTTTCACCCCTTCCACTTGATTTATTACCCTTTTATACCGTCATTAATTTTATTCCCAGTTGCATACCCGCGCACAAACGGAAAATTTATTATTTCGCGTAAGCTTGTACATCTGCGCGATTCAATTTCTAAATTCGTATTATCGCAATCGCAGAAATGCATCAGCGCGGAAAATAATTACACGAATCTAATGAAATATGTATGAGCGAAAAACTCTTTCCTCATTCTCGTCGTCTTTATCAAAACGCGTCCATGATACAATTTTTATTTTTCTCTCGCGTCGAAACGTAATTCGACATTTCCCGCGCGTCGTGCGTATGGGCGACAAGGCGCGTACTTAGGAGCAAGATTCTCATCGGTTCTGTTCTTCTTTCGCAATTCGCTCGACTCGCTTCCTCCCTGAATTTCATCAGACTCTACGCCTCTATTATTATTGAAAAACGTGGCACGAGAGAGTGCGTTGCCATCAGCGCGATATCTTCCCACGCCCGAGTTACACACACGGAGAATGTCTAAAAGAAGAAAAAGAAAACAAAAGAAAGAAAACGCCGAGAACAAAAAAGAACTCGATGAAACTGGAATGAATTTGCGACATCCAAAAAACCTGAATATGACGTTGCAACCTAATTTTTTTTCCCTATCGGCCTACGATCTCTCGAGGACGATATAAATTTCTTTCCCCGTGATTAAATCCCGCGGTCGAGCTTCCGGCTAAAATCGCGAAATTCCCATTTTTCGTTCATTCGCACTTCCTCCCCAACGAAAATTACGAATTCGCCATTCTCCGACTCTGATAACGATTATAAAAAATGAAAGAAAAATTAATCAACGAGTAAAACACGATTCATTTTTTTCCTTTCATTTCCATCCAAGACTCGATCGATCGAAACCATCGCAGGTTAAAATTTGATTTATTTTTATAGTTTTTTTTATTAACGATGTTCATCGAGCGACCTTGACAGTTCACGCTGACATAATTGAATATTATGACGTTAGTGTCGCTTTTTTTCATTCTCGATTGCACCTCGAGGCAGAAAACATGACGACGAGAATATAAACGGTTCGTTATAATCAAAGTCGTCGCACGAACGATGATCGGCGAACGCGAAGAGAGCGTCTTTGTTGGACACGATCGCGCGGTCGTGCACGAGCGATCGATCGATCGATCGATCAACAATTTTATACACTTTTTATTTTAAATCATTGACGAACGAGAGAAAATAGAAGAAAATGTTATATATATATATATAACGCGGGTCCAAGCTTATTGTGCCACAACGCATTCACTTCCTTCGAGAAACGTCAGCATTGACTCGATCGTCGTCTGGGCACAGGAGGACGCGCCTCTCGTGTCGCAAAGCTAATTATCTCGGGCATCCGGCCACTCCTCGGCTTTATAGAACGATTCGCGAGGCTTGAATCTATTTTCCTCGCTGTATAAAAAAGAACAAAAAAATTATAATTTAACTCGATGAACGTAGAGAAATTTCAGGAGAAAACAGGGTCAGAAATGTGAATTAACATAGGAATGAGTACACTATCAATCTCGTGCCTGTTATTTCACTGATAAGACGAAAATTGGAACGACAAAAAAGAAATCGATTCGAAAATCTGTCGATCGACCGATTTATTCAAATTAATTAGTAATCAATTTTTTCCAATTTATTTCCATTTACCTAATAAAGGAAAATATCTATTATGTTTTTGTATGTTTTTAATAAAAATGAAAAAAGAAATTGAATTTGTATGTTTATAAGGAAAAATGGAAAAAAAAATTATAGCTGACGTCTTGTATCATGGAATTTCCGGTTTCAGCCAATTATTCGAGTCTTATGTACACTGTCAAATCACAATTATTCCGTAATCGTTAGATCGGATATTCTCTGGTAACCACAGCTAGTGCTTGTTTATGTGTCCAATTCGTATGACAAACCGCATATATATATATATATACATATATATATATATATATATATATATATATGTATATATATGCGATGTACGAAAGTGTATACATTTATTAATATTCTCGCGTGCCTTCCTCATCGATCTGGTCGAGACAATGCGGCAGTCCGATAGAATCAACAATCGGAATTGTAATCAACGAACGAGTGGCATACTTGGGTAAACATTATTACGAGCCTCTCGCTCGGCCGCACGTAACATCGGCGGAAGAACTTTGCGCTGTTTTGCTTCGAGAGCGAAAGAACCGACCTCGCCAGAACGCGTATTTGCTTCGCTGCCGCTGTTTCCATAAACGATTTTACACACTCTCGAGTTCTACGATATTCTCGATAATCCAACAAATGTTTTAATCGTTCAAACATCGTTTCTCGTTGAAAATTATTATCAAGAAATTGAAACATTCTAATACATTTATGTTTAAATTTTTTCAAATAAAATATTCAACGGTAATATAAATTTGCAATTTTTGAATAAATCATTTAATTATTTTTTAAATTATATTTTTTTATTTTTATATTATTATGAACAATTATGATATTATTATAATTTATTATAAATTTATTGTTGTATTATTATAATAAATAATAATAATAATAATCAAATATAATAATAATATTACAATTTATTATAATTATATTCTTATAATATTATAATGTATTATTAGATTATTAGAATATTTATTTATTATCATAAATTATATTTTTTTAAAATCTTTATTTAGAGTTGTTTAAACAAGATATTCGTCGTCGAAATAAATCTGAATTTTTTCCTAAACAATTGAATTTTCTTTTACTTCGTTTAATTTATTTTGCTTTAGTTATTATATTTTATTTTATTATTAATAAAAAAATGATATGGACAATCGAAGACACGAACTGATAGTAGGAAGACCGTAAAAAACAATAAAAAAATCGTATTTACAAAATCACATTTGTCATTGTTATTGATAATTGGCTGATCCCAGACAACAATCAAATCGCGTCTTTTCATGCACGTTTGGATCTTCCAAGTACGGTCATTCGTGAGTCGAATCAAAGAAAAATACGACATGCACGACTTTTCTTATCTCGACCGACGACCGCATCCTCGATACGCTCCACAAGCTGACCCATACGAATATGAAAACGCCAATGTCGTTTTCAGAAATCATCATGACAGTGCGTCACTTTTAGTCTCGCGATTGACGTCGTTCTTACAACTCGATCATATTGTCTTCACGGATCATCGATACTCCGATTCGCTAATTATCGATCGATCGATTAATCCAAAAATCGTTTTCAAAATATAAAACTCGCTTTACCACGTGACTCGTTTAAATTTCATCTTCGCGCTTTCGTGTTTTTAAAACCCGTCAGATGTCGCTCGTAATCGATAATTACATTTTAATCAATTTTTCTTTTCATCCGATAAAAAAAATTATTTTTATTCCCTAATAAAAATCATTTCTTTATCGTATGAAACGAAAAATTGATTAAAATGTAATTATCGAAAAGAAAAATCATAATATTTTAAAGTAGGGACTTTAAAATATTGTGATTTTTCTTTTATCATCGATTCGAGATTTATTATCAAATTAATCATTTCCCTATTTTCTGTCATCGATCCAGTTTTTCATTAAAAAAAAAAAAAATCCAATCGTAGTAAACGTCTCGTCGCAAGACATTTCGTTTTTTCTTATCAGCAGTTTTCGTTATCAGTCACTCAACAAACTGTCGTTAAAGCTAATAGATCGATTCACATATCGCGTAGCGATGCTTGCAAACTAACGTAGGAAAAAGATGAAAAACAGAAGAATAAAAAAAAGAAATTAATTCTGTTTCACGCCCAAGTTCCCACTTACGAGCCGATAGCTGGTTCTCGTAGACGGCGTCATCCGCGACTGCCTCTCCCGGATATGCGATAAGCTCTCCGTTCGTCCCGGTCGCTCTCTCGTCGATGGTGTCACACGCAGGACGACGACGATCGCGAACTCAAACGAGAAAATATCACTCAGAACGATAGAAGTGCGTTAACGTTAATGACGCGTGTCACACGAATCGAACCGCTTGGAACGTGACTCGAACGATTAAAATGAAATTAATACGGAATCGTTTTTTCTTCCATTTCTTTTCACATGAAATCGCGAAGTGAAACGGAGACGGTTTTATCGGAATTTCGCGGACATTTAAAACGCTCGGTGAAGCAACGAGATTAATAAAAATAAATAAACGATAATAAAATCGTAAAAAAATGTTTTTCTAGTTGAACGAGAAACTCGCGTATCCGTTATTATTAGTGCCATTTATAACTGGGCCGTGCCGAGTGAAGCGAACGATCGAAGAATTAAAAAGAAAGAATCAAATCACGTCGACACTCTCGTCAACTGTTAGAACTGGACGAACGGTGTTTTTCCTCTTTTTTTTTTTTTTTTTTTTTTTTTTTTCTTTAACGTTGTTAATGATCCGATGAAAAGATACGTATACCGTTTTAATGGCAGCGTGCATTGGAATTATCAGTTACGTCGAGCTATCGTGTTCTATCATCGAATGCTTTATGGGTTTATTCTCGCGAAAGTGCGTGTCAAAATGGCGAGAGTGACGCCCTGTGTGCAAATGAACCGAGCGGAGGAAAACGCTGGTTTCTCATCTCGTTAATCGCGGGAATAAGTTTATTTTTTATTTTCGAAAGCCTCGAGGCGCAGCCCCGAGCGTTTCAACGAGTGAAAATAAACCAAAAGGAAAATAATTAAAAACAGTGAAATGTAAACAAAAAAATACTGGAATTAAGAAATATAAATTGATTAATTAAAATAAATGAGTGAATCGTGTAAATCGCTTTAATTCAATAACAAAAAAAATTCGCAATTTTGTATAAGAAAAAAAAATTCGAAATTTTGTATAACAAAAAAGAATTCGACATTTTGTATAACAAAAAAATAATAGAGAATCGAGTAAATCTGGAAAAAGTGAATTAAGTTGGATAAAAATAGTGAGAATCTCCGTGAATAAAAATTCTCGTCGCTCGTCGTGCTCGTCGCAATTAGCGTTGAATTACACGACGAGAGGGTAATTAATATCCCACCTGCAAGGACTCGCGGTTGTGCATAAAATAAAAGAGGAAAATAGAGAGAGAGGGAGAGTGAGTGAGGGAGAAACAAACAAGAGATAAAAAATAATGTTGAACCGCAGAAAGGTGTGGAGCTCCTTCGTGAGACGAAAGAAGAAGAATTGCTTTGAGAATGGCGGCGTGGACGAGGAGGCCGGGAGCAGTGACAGTAGCTGTTGTGAGTAACGATGGGGCGAGCGTACGATTCTCCCTCTCTCTCTCTCTCGCGACACGCCTTTTTCTCCGCGCAACACTTATCACTATTTTATCAATTTACGAAAAAACAACACAAATTTTTATCTCAAGATCTTAATCGAATCGTAGATTGCACAATCATTTTTTTTTAATTGTAATAACAACCTTATCGCCTTTCTCAATATTTGTCTTTCATTTTGCTTAACGATAATTTACAACTTTATTCATCGACTTTGATATTTTTATAATTGCTAATAATACAAGTATTGTTTTTTTTTTTTCATTTTTTTTTATTGTTTCAGTCGTTGCATTAAAATTCATTTAAATCAAGAACGTCGTTGCGGCGATCTACTAACTCCCATACACAATTAACTTTTGTCTACGTCGCGCAATCAGGATCGTTTCGTACCACCGATGTACCGACGAGCTCGTCCCATAAATAAGCGATGTACTAGACACTACGCCCGTATGCGTTTTCACAATGTCCGTAACTCGTCCTACTCTACCGCGATATTAATATTTCTGTTTTTGTTTTTCAATGTACGAGGATAGGATTATTGCACGTTCTCATTACTCGATAATTAACAGTTAATTTACGAGCGATAATTTTATTAGTCGTGCACAACAAATGATTATAAATTCACTTTCTACAAAGGCAAAACGTCATCTGAATGTGTGTTTGTATAGAAATCGTAGGAATAATTCAGAGGTGCATATATAAGCTTGGCTCTTTGACGATTAATTTGAGTAATTAACCAGGAAATAAAACAAA
>JAPYZT010009290.1:15000-17560 GCA_030522965.1 Tryphoninae sp. A BG-2022a | reverse complement strand
CCTCCCCCCTTCTCCTCCTCCCTTGCTTCGTTTTCCCTACGTTACTTTTGGCTCTTCCGTGGCGCAATATATATATATAGAGGGTCGCGTCGTACACACGCTAGCCTTAACTACTTGCCGCCAACCATGAAACGCACGCGGGAAGAACAGCGCTAGCGAGTTTCGTCAAACGAAATTCTTTTTTTTTTGTTTTGTTTTGTTTTTTTGTTTACTTTGGGCGTTGTTGTGTGTGTGGGGCTTTTTGCATTGTAGTTGGATTGTTGATTAGAAATTCGAGCTGGACGGATGGATATGTCGGGACACAGGGAAGGTTTTGAAAATAAATTTTATATAAAAAAATTTTTTTTTTTTCATTTGCTTTTCCACGACTCGATATTCGCTCCGTTCCATCGCACTCACGTTAGCTAGCATGGTCCTCCGAGTTTATGGAATGGCTGGGAAATAACGAAAGGAAATATTTAGAAAACGTTATGCTTTTATTTATTTTATTTTATTTTTTTTTAGAGCAATAAATAATCGTGATGTTTACTCGATCGAGTGACTTTTCTTCGGATATTAATTCGAAAAATATTAATTAAATATTTTAAATAGTAACTTGGAGAAAATAGGAAAAATTTTTGAAAAATTTTTTTTTTCTTCTTTTTTTCAAAATTTGATTTATCGCTCGGTGTTGATTTATTTTTTGGTCCCAACGCGAGGAGGGACGGGTGGCATTGTCGCAAAGTGAATCGCGACGGAAGGACGGATAATCTCGAGGAGTTTGAAAGGGGTTGGTGGGAGGAAGGGTGGGGGGTGAGGGGGTGAAAAAAAGGCTCGTGCCTCGTACTTGGACGGAACGTGTACCGAGTTTCTCGTGGCACGAAAGGCCGGAATACGGAAAGAGAAAAATGGAAGAGGCGCATGCAGCCTAAAATGTAAGAGGGCGGAGAAAAGGTGAGAAGGAAAGAGGATAGGTAGATACATAGAGAGAGAGAGAGAGAGAGAGAGAGGGAGAGAAAGAGAGGAACAAAGTTCACCGATAGAAGGGTTCGATCCAGTGCCCTTAAGATTGGCACGAGGGTTCTTCCATTGTTTTCTCTCATTCTCTCCTTCTTCCGGAATCGCTATCGCACCTTCGGTCGCCGAGCGCAACCTCTTCGTAATTCTATCTCGATGGAAACGTTCGAAAAATTCTCACGATCGTCCCGCTCGGGGGTGATTTATTTATTCGGAAAGTTGGGTAAGGCCAAGTGGCCAATTAGAGAAACGCGAGATATTTCAAAAGCCCCGGTGAGTACGTCATACTTACGTTAATGCGGGGAGAGAGAAAATGTTTCTAAAGGGATTTGATATTTAGATTCTTTTTTTCAATTTACTGTTCAAACATTGAGATAAATTGTGAAAAATCTACAATTTTTCAGGCTTGAGATAAATTCGTAAAGTCGATGAATTGGAATAAAATATCGAAAAAAATTGTTTTCCTAAATTTTTTAGATTATCTGAACAATCTTTTATCTGAAAAAATTATCTACAGATTTATCTTTCATCTACAATATTATCTAAAAATCATCTACATCCCCTAAAAATATCTACAAAATTATCTTTCAGATAATTTTTTTTTCGTCATTTTCGAAATTTTCAAAATTTTTTCTTTCATTTATAAAATTAATTCGACTTTAATTTTTCATTCATCGAAACATTTTCGTCGAGATAATTCATCTAACGATACGCGATACCAATCGTGATATAAAGAAACCGTCGTCGAACAAAACTGTCCGTCGATATAAAAAAGAATCGAAGGATTTCGAGCGATAGAAAGGAGAAGAGGGGGAGGGGGGGAGTGAGAAACGTGAAAAGCGAGAGCTAGGAGGGGTTCGCGTTTATACGCGAAGAAAGTTCATTTGCAGACAATTGCGTCGAGTGTCCCCCGTCGTCTTTCTCTCCCTCTCCTCACTCTTACACACAAATTCACTTTATAGTAAAGCGACCCTTTCTCACAAACTTGGTATTAGTAGGTACGCGCGTATAGTTTTTACACGTTTGCGTGTGCAACACACCGTTCGCGACGAAGGCAGAGAGAGAGAGTAGTCGCTTCTCCTATTGATCGGCACAATGCCGGGTTGGTTGCACCAGTTAGTAAAGTCAGGGGCTAGATAAACTTTTACTTTTCCGCGAGCCACAGCGCCGGTATACATCGGGAGGGATGAAGAGGGGTGGAGATAGGTCGAAGGGTGCATAAAAGAAAGAGGTTGAAGTAGCGTATCGCGGACGTACCCCGCGAACCTCGAGCGCGCCGGTGAAAAAAAAAAAAAAAAAAAAAATAAGAAGAAAAATAAAGAAAGAAGGGCGAACGACGAAAACTATTAATAAAATTTATACGAAACCGACCGTTAAATTGCGGGGACAATTTACTTTTTTATTTTTTTTTTCTACCTCGTACGCACAAGGGTTGCCGGTAATTTTCATTCTGAGCTTAGAAATATATTTTTGTTTAAATGGAAACAAAAATTTAATCTCACATTTCTATTTTATTTTTCTTTGCTGGGGAAATCTAAATTTGTTTATTTAAAAAAACATTGTT
>JAPYZT010009290.1:0-10000 GCA_030522965.1 Tryphoninae sp. A BG-2022a | reverse complement strand
TTTACTTATATATATATATGGAGAGAGAGAGCAGGTCACAAAATATTCTATATATATATATAGAATGACAATGAAGTTTTATACTATGGGAATATATATATCTATATATATATGGATATATGTATATATGTAAATATGTTCTATGGTATAAAGCGTCATACGTTGTCAGTACGTGGTGATTGTTCTTGCACACTGGTGCACCCTTCGCGTCCAACGTGTTCGCTTCAGAAACTTGGATGATCCGTGTATATGGCGAGAAGAGAGAGAGAGAGACAGAGAGAGAGAGAGAGAGGGTGAGAGGGTAAAAGAGAGACAGAGAGAGCAGGGGATATCAATATACACCTCACTTCCACGGGATATCCTGTCGCCCCATGGGATTCACCCAAACTTAGCGCGCATACACTCAACAGCTTTCTCTTCCTCGATACCGTCATACCGCATATGCCATTCAATAACGCACGAAACCCGGACGAGAACCGAACCGATCTACCGTGTAGGAGACGGGAAGGTTTTGTCAACGAGCTTGGGCGGATTTCTAGTTTGAGAATTATCATAAATAAATTGTAATTAATAATCGCGTTAATTAACGAAAATTAAAAAGATTTTTATGGAGAAACGAAATTCACTTTTTTTTTTGGCATTTTTCAAATTGTGATATTAGTGAGATTGGGCTGATTTTTATTTTGTAATTTTACTGGGGAGAGATTGGAGGAAATTTATTTCAATATGAAATTCAGAAATTTATTGAAAAATTTTTTTCTTTTTTTTTTTTTTTACAAATATTCGATTTTTCTTTAATTCCACTTTTTAATTAATTTTGTAAATTTTGATTGATACATGGAAATAATTTTTAAATAATTTTAATTGAACCAATGTGCAATTCTTCAGAAAAAATTATATAGTTTAATGGAAACGAGTGCAAATTTATTGCCACGTGACATGTTTTAAATATTTTGAAAAATTTTTACTAAAATTGACAGTAAATTTTCGTGAATCGTAAACATTACTTTAACAATAAGTTAAAAAAATGATCTGATACAAATCAAAGTGTACAATGCACATTGAGAAATTTGTACCTTTGTCTTAAAAATGAAAAAAAAAAAGTTAAAATTTTCCATGCGTTCACGAAAATTTTTACATTCTTCCCAGTAAAATCAATCCGTGTACCAATCAATGTATCAGCCAGATCGCTTGTCCATAATCCTTAAACTAAAAACAAAATTTTAACATACCCGAAAATAAAATATTTGAAACTCGCGCCAATTTTCAATTCGCACATTTATCACCGAATTCAAATTTCAATACAAATTTTTCACCAAAATTCCACCCTAAAAATTAATAACAAATTCTCAATTCTTAATAACAAATTAACAATTCTCTCCCCGTATAAACTAACATTATTTCTTCAAAACTGAGAAACAATTTCGAGATCGAAGAAACGAAACGTTTCTCAACATCGTTTTGTGTCCAACTCCGAAATAATTATCGCGTTCCTAAATCGTGATCGATAATTCGATCCTCGTATCGTGCGATAAGAGAAATTCAACAAATCGGCAAATATTTAACGCGAAGACAAATCATCGAACACGTGCGCGATAAGGAAAATCGACGAGCAAGAAAATAAATCGAAAGTCTCGTTCGCCCATTTTTTCTTCGTCCGATCGCCCATTTCCGGTTGTCCACTTCCGTCCCAAGAAATTCCCAACGAACGGAACGATCGTTATTAAAATTGCATTTGTTTTTTTTTTTTACTTTGTTTAATTTCTTTTTTCATTTTGCAATTTTCTTTTTTATACGAACACGAATACGCACAGAAATAAAAAAAGACGGAAAACGTTAGGCGAATTAAAAGCTCGACGACGACATTGAAGATGAAAGAGCGAAACCAACAATAAATCTACACCGAAGATCGTGATGGACGAGCCCAACGAGCCTGCAATCCGCATCGAGTGATCGATGCTTTTCTTTCTTTCCTTGTTTTTTCAGTTTCAAATTATCATTGTTGAACATTGAAAAACCAAACGGATAGACAAATCGCACCGCTAAATTCGCCACGATTGTAGGACATCGGCGATTGGATGAATCATAATTGGCACGTAGAAGCAATTATCGCGTCACGATTCGAGGAAAATCAGTGAAAGAGAAAGAATGAAAAGTGAAAAATGAAAAAAAAAAAAAAAGAAAAAAAAAACGTGGAAGAGAAAAAAGAAAATTCGATATTTCGCTGCGATTGGACACTCTGGGTTTTGTTGGTTTCCCTTGTTTTCATTTCGGTTGATTTCAGGAATTAAATTTTTAAGTTTTGAGTGTTGTTTTGTTCTTCCAATTTTTTCGTTTTTGGTTGTTTTTGTTATTTTTGTCTTTTCTTAAGTTCTGGAACGTTGTTTTTGTTCTTGTCATTTTTTCGATTTTGGTTGTTTTTGTTATTTTTTCTGTTTTTAAGTTTGGAGTGTTGTTTTTGTTCTTGCCATTTATGTTTTTGGTTGTTTTTGGTATTTTTGTCTTTTCTTAAGTTCTGGAACGTTGTTTTTGTTCTTGCCATTTTTTCGATTTTGGTTGTTTTTGTTATTTTTTATTTTTTTTTAAGTTTTGAGTGTTGTTTTTGTTCTTCCAATTTTTTCGTTTTTGGTTGTTTTTGTTATTTTTGTTATTTTTTTAAGTTTTGGGTGCTGTTTTTGTTCTTGCCATTTTTCGTTTTTGGTTGTTTTTGTTATTTTTTATTTCTTTTTTTTAAGTTTTGAGTGTTGTTTTTGTTCTTGCCATTTTGTCGTTTTTGGTTGTTTTTGTTATTTTTGCCTTTTTTTTAAGTTTTGGTTGTTGTTTTTGTTCTTGCCATTTTTCGTTTTTGGTTGTTTTTGTTATTTTTTATTTTTTTTTTTTTAAGTTTTCAGTGTTGTTTTTGTTCTTCCAATTTTTTCGTTTTTGGTTGTTTTTGTCTTTTTTTAAAGTTTTGGGGGTTGTTTTTGGTTGAATAACAAATTGCATTGTGCAAAAAGTGCAAGCTTGATCCTCCATTAACATCCTCCTTAATCCACTCCCGAAGGTACAAAAGGTTTGACGGATTATTCTTATTTATCGTAAATATTGCGATCGTTATGAAAATTTTTATTATGTTTTTGTTTTTTTTTTTCGTTATTACGTTTTTGTGTATTTTCCACGAGGTCGTTAATTTGTGTTTGCGTGAGTGTGCGTGCACTTTTGTTTGTTCGCACGATAGTTTCATGTCTTGCGCATTTGTCGTTCGCAATCTTATTTTTCGTTGCGCACGAAAATTTGGTTTTGTTTTTGCTTAGAAAATACGAAATCGCAAAGAAGAAAAAAAAATCAAAAAAATTTCTTCGTTCGTTCGTTTCTTTGTTTCGACACGCATATCGTAACGAAATCATTGATAATATCGAATGAAAATCGCGCGATCTCCACTTTCGTGACTCTCGTTATCTTTAAGGGAGTAAAGGTCGCTATTAAGGGCGAAAAATATAGCGAACTTTGAGATTTTTTTTCGAAGAAACTAAACGACGTATCGAAATTTCGTAAAAATTGGCTTATTATACAAGTATTGAACAATGTTTGTGAATTTTATCAGAGCTGTACTAAACAAAATGGTGGCTTGACAGCATTTTTCCCAGCTGAGATTTTTCTTTTTCATTGCTACGTTGCCGAGCCCATAACTATTGCAATTTTAAAGCTAGGATTGGAAACCAAAAAGAATTCGATAGAGTATGATAACAGCTTCGAACACCACGTAGGATTTTTTTTTAAATCGATTTTTACAAATCTGCCGCACTGTTGAACAAGAAATTTCACAAAACGCAAAAAAAAGTCACGAAAATTGTTAATAACATTTGAACCGTGCAATATAAATAAAAAATCTTACGTAGTATCGAAGCTGTTATCATACTCTATCGAATGCTTTTTGATTCATCATCGTAGTTTTGAAATTGCAGGAGTTATGGGCTCAATCAATCAACAATGAAAAAAAAAGTTTCAGCTGAGAAAACGCCGCCATTTTGTTTAGTACATCCTTAATAAAATTCCCAAACAATATTCAATACCCATATAATAACCACCTTCTCACCGAATTTCGATATCTCATTTACTTCCTTTGAAAAAAAATCCCAAACTTTCCTACCCCTTTCGCCCTTTCTAGAACAACCCCCTCCCTTAAATTCTCATTTTCTATAATTTTAATCCAATTCAAATCTTTCATTCACAAACAAAACATCAATTCTGTTTCCCACGTAGCAAAAACAGCACAAAAGTGGAGGGCGCGTGTCTTGATACACGATCTAGAAATCCGAAAAGGAAGAAAACAACAAACTAAAAAAAAAAAAAAAAATCAAAATTTCAAAAAAAAAAAAGATCGGAATTACAAAAAAAAATTATTCTGAATTTTAGTGAAAACGCAAGGTGTGTGTCTATCGGTTTGGTTTTAGCCCTGAGCAACTGCTCTGAGAGCGGCGGTGACCCGGAATCGATGCTGGATATCCATCACCAAGGAACCGGAATCGACACTCATCATCAACAGTTTCACAACTCATATGGTAATATCAAAATCAATCATTACACTTAAACCGACCGTGATCTATAACCCAATCAATATACTCTTGTGATAATAATCGATATATATATATATATACATATTTGTGATAACGTTGTTGATAATGATAAATTAGTTACATATAGGATGTTACTTTCGATATATAGAGATATTTATATGATAATAAGTATATATCAAAAATTAATTTCCCTCTGCGTACGAAACACCATTTTACTATAATAGTTAATCGCTTGTTAAAAAGAAAAAGAAAAAACAACAATTTCGACAATATTGAATTTAGGATCGAAAGCACGAGCCTCTTCATCGACGAATCAATTATTATCATCATTATTCACCCTGGATTATCCAAAAACCCCAAGAATTTCGAAAATTCCTTTAGGACAGAGAGCGAACGAATTTAGGATTTTACCCCTGCGTCCCATTTTTTTCTTCAACCATTGATTCGAGAAGAAAGAAAGATTTGTAGAAAAAGAAAAAAAATATATTTTCAAAATTTGATTATGAAATTTTAGTAGATTGATAAATTTTCTTTCTCGATTCGTTAATTAATCAAAATTTGCTAAAAATACACAATATTTGCAAAATTTTGAACAATTATAAATTATCAACGCATATTCGCTTTCTTCCTCGAGTTTACTGTCCAATAAAAAAAAAAAAAAATAAATAAAAATTAAAAAAGAAAAAAAATATTGAAAAAGAAAAAAACATACAATAACATAGAACATTATTTCAACAAGCGGGTGCACTGTATGTCGTATTTTGTTTTCCTGTGCACTCGACGGGAATCGTGATTACACGATAAAAAAAAATCAGAAGAAAAAAGAAAAATCTGTCCATAAATGGGCTATATATGTACATATCCATCGATATATATATATATATATATATATATATCCACGATATTTCGCGAAGTATCTCGTCGACGATTCACAGGAGCTTCCGATAGGTCCGACAACGAGAGACGAGAGCAAGTCCGAATGAAAAAGAACGGAAAGAAGAGAGAGAAAGAGAGAGAGAGAGAGAGGGGGGGAGAAAAAGAAGAAAAAAAAAGTCACGAACCACAGTGGAAAAAAAAGAACACATTCCAATCAGAATGGAGATCGCAATTTCAACAATATACCCGTGTATACAAATAAAAATACGAGTACCAAAAACCCAAAAGTTTCTCGTCCCAAGAACAACCCCCCCCCCCCCCCCCCCTCGCCCCCCACCCGTGCAGATGAAACGAGAGAGAGTGATCGAAGAGAACGAAAACTCTCTCTCTCGCTCTCTCTCTACTCTTCGTCCCTCTCTCTTGTCCATCCGAGATTCGAGGATGCCTCTCTCACAAGCTCTAATGTCCAAAGAGAGGGATGGAGGGGGTTGGAGAGGGAGGGGTTGAGTTGACTCTCGCGAAATTCTAGAATCGAACGCATTAGGAGAGGGGTTAAACCCAAGTTACTTCCTGTCGAGTCCTTTTTTCGCTCATCCGCCTCTTCGCCCCCCTCCCTCCCACTCTCCAACCCCTGTGCGAGAGAGGGAAGATCAGGAGGTAGTAGCGAGATTACCTCGGCTGACTTCTTCCTCTCTCAACACACACACACACACATACACATATATATATGTATATGGATGGAATAGAGAGAGGCAAGGGAAAGAGAGAAAATAGAGAGGTTGAAGAGAAATATATATATAACACTAAATTTCAATCCCAACGCGTACAAAAGTCTCAGAGGCCAAGCATCGCCAGTGCTATATTAACGGAGTACCCCCGATGTGAAATTTCGCGTTTCGCAGACGACGAGTCTATGACGACATCTCTCCTGTTATCCGGGAAAGACAGAGAGGTACAGTTCGAACGGTTTCATATATAGGGTGTCCTCTAGTCTGGCTTTTCCTTACTTCTTGGATCCTTGTTCTCTCTAGCCTCATGTTCAGCCACTTCTTCACTTTCTCACTTTAGCTTGCCATCGTGCTGGAAATCTTTGGTGTTATTCGAGAGAAGTACAAACCTAATGATTTCATATATAGGGTGTGCTCTAGTCTTGCTTTCCCCCACTTCTTGGCTTTTTGCTCCCTGTATCCTCATTGTCTGCCACTTTTTCACTTTCTTATTTTAAGTTTACCATCGTGTTGGAATTTGTTGCGGTTATTGTAGAAAGAGAAAGAGAGAAAGGTATCACCTCAACAGTTTTATATACACGGTGTTCTCTAGTCTCCCTTTCCCTAACTCCTCGGCTCTTCGTTCCTTCTATCCGCATCTTCTACCACTTCTTCACTTTTCCACTCTAGCTTACCATTTTATTGGCAATCTTTGCTGTTATCCTAGAAAGAGAAGGAGAGAAAGGTACGACCTCAACAGTTTCATATACAGGGTGTGCTCTAGTCTCGCTTTCCTTAACTCCTGGACTCCTTGCTCCTTCTATCCTCATCTTCTACCACTTTTTCACTTTCTCACTCTAGTTTGCCATATTTCTGGCAATCTTTGCTGTCATCCTAGAAAGACAAGAACAGAAAGGTACAACCTCAACAGTTTCATATACAGGGTGTCCTCTAGTCTCGCTTTCCCCAACTCCTCGGGTCTTTGCTCCTTCTATCCCCATTTTCTGCCACTTATTCACTTTCTCACTCTAGCTTTCCATCCTACTGGCAATCTTTGCTGTCATCCTAGAAAGAGAAGGAGAGAAAGGTACAACTTTAACAGTTTCATATACAGGGTGTCCTCTAGTCTCGCTTTCACCAACTCTTCGGCTCTTCGCTCCTTCTACCCCCATTTTCTGCCACTTCTTCACTTTCTCACTCTAGCTTACCATCCTACTGGCAATCTTTGCTGTCATCCTAGAAAGAGAAAGAGAGAAAGGTAGTACTTCAACAATTTCATATACAGGGTGTCCTCTAATCTCGTTTTCCCCAACTCCTGGACTCCTCATCCCTTCTATCCCCATCTTCTACCACTTCTTCACTTTCTCACTCTAGCTTACCATCCTACTCTCAATCTTTGCTGTCATCCTAGAAAGAGAAAGGTACAACCTCAACAGTTTCATATACAGGGTGTCCTCTAGTCTCGCTTTCCCCAACTCCTGGACTTCTCATTCCCTCTACCCCCATCTTCCACCACTTCTTCACTTCCTCACTCTAGCTTACCATCGTGCCGGCAATCTTTGCTGTATACAGCAAGAACGCCTTCTCCTGCTCCAGGCAACGGTCCATTTCTCTCAGTCTGCAAAATATACAGAGCTACCAAGTATATAAAAGAGAGAGAGAGCGAGACAAAGAGATGGAGAGTCTTCGTTCCAGCCACGTTCACCAACTGTCGCTTCGCTTTCCTTCGCTTTTCTACGTTCCTTCGTTCGCCACACCGTGAAGCTTCCACCACACACAATCCTACCAACCACCGGGGAAGCGAACCAAACCCACCTTTCTACCCATCGTCGTCGTGTCCTTTTACTCAACTACCCCTTCCTTCAACCCCCCATCATCCCTCCCACCCTCTCTCTCTCTATCTATCTCTCTCTTCTTCCCTTCGAGGAACTCTCCGCTTTTCCTCCGTCGTCCTCGTTCTCGTCCTCGATACTACGGGCAATAGGTATCGGTTTGTATCCAGTATGCCACTCTCCTCTTTCACAACATATATATATATAGACAGAGTTGTATTCAAGCTATGGACGTATACACCGACTGTTATAACGTATACAGCCGTTGCAAAAGGCGCACCTAATTAAACTTGGGTACGGGAACGATCCGCGCGTTCTGCTCATCCGTGTGTGTTAGACTCTTGGACGATTTTCATTTGCCGCTCATACTATGTTTATATATATATATATATATATATCGTGTTATACAGCGTGTACAAAGTACGAAGCTCGCGTTCCCTCGAATAACTCGACGTCCTTTTTCTTCTTCTTTCTTCCCTTTTTTCTTCGTCGAGACGAATCCCCGTCTCACCGTGCTCCTCTCGTGGCTGAGGAACGAGGATTCTCCACTGAAAACGCGACAAGGACACGTAATATCGATCATGATCGAAATAAACAGGGATAACGAAATTTAAAGTTTTTCTTTCTTTTTTTACGAATTATTTCTATAAATTTTATAAGCTTGATGAGAACAAGGAGTTTATTTTAGTTTGATTTATTTACATCCTGGGAAAAACAATAACAATTCGAAGAATAAACAACGCGAGAATATTTTCTCTTTGTTCTCCGATTAATCAAATTCTTTTTTTCTTTTTGCACTAAAATATTTTTATTTACAAAAATATTTTTATTTACAAAAATTTCAATTATTTACAAAAATTTCAATTAGTTACAAAAATATTTTCAATATTTTTGTAAATTTTCGAATTTCTTGTTCCAATAAAAATCGAAGATTCCCGATCAAACAAATTTTCCCTTTCCTGATTGATCCAAAACGAAATCGTTTTTTTCCCCCAGAAAATAACACAATTTCCTAGACGATACAAAGTCAAAGTTCTTCGTGGAAGAACTTTCTTTCGTCTTTTTCGCGTTTCCTTTTACTCAAGTAAACAAGCAGAAGCGAAACATTCCAAGTTCTTCAGGGTCGACAATTTTCCTATCCCCCTCTACCGTGTTCCCCCCTCTCTTTTTCCTCTTTCTACCCCCACATCACTTCTCGAACGGAAAATTAATTATGGCTTCGTATTAATGCTATTAATGCCAGGAAGGTATATTGGTGGCGGTGCGTTGCCCATGTCTGCGTGTTCCTTTGGCTCTTTGATGTCATGTTGCTTAAAATTCCGTTAGCGATGTAGCGGGCGCGAGCTTTCTATACCAGCAATCCCCCTCCCTCAATTGCAACCCCTTTTCCCATCCCCTCTACGAGTTCGCACGATCCACGATCCTTCAAAACCCTCTGTGGTCGTGGACTACCGTTCTCTCGCCGACTCGACGAACAACGCGAAAAGCAAATGTACGATGGTTCACTCCGCTCGTCTCATTGGCGCACGTGTAACGCCGGCCTTGATGCACCGGTTCGTGCCAGCCCATCATCCCTCGTACCTATACGCAGGGGGTAGTTGGGGATGGGATGAGGGAGGAAGGGCTGGAGGATGGGGGAGGCTAGTTGAAGGAACTAAAACGCTTCGTAAACCCATGAATAAAATTAGCGATCTTGAAAATTCTCCTACTTCAGGCTCGTTTATCCTTTACTCGAATTTTCGATAATGTGAGTTTTGGGTTTTTTTTAAAAATTTTTGTATATCGAGGGTTTTGATAATATGAATTTGTTGGAATATTTTACAAATTTTTGGCCTTAACTTATTTGCATCCGTAAGCGGATAAATCCTCACACCGCGATTGCCATCTATCATCAAGCACGAATTATTTCTCGAGCCATGACTGGGTTTTGTTTTAAGAGTCAGTGTAACTGGCGACGAGCTACTTGCACTTCGAAAACGGGATCCGTAAATTGTTCGGCACTGAGCAACCGATCGCCTTAAAATTTGGA
>JAPYZT010009289.1:0-13575 GCA_030522965.1 Tryphoninae sp. A BG-2022a | reverse complement strand
ATAATGTTGCGATATTTAACACGGGCTCTTATGGGAAATTGCGAAAAGTGACGATTTTCAAGAATAAATATCGTGATTTTTGAGTCGATAAAGGCCCCTTAAATTTTATACACATATACTTATGACATCAGAGAACGTTTTTGGAAAATTTCAGTGAAATCTAACGGAAACGCTGTAACGATAGGATTACCTTAAAGGAGGTAATACCTAAGAGGGTGAATAATTATCAATAGTGAAAATGACAAGTTCTTTTTATTTACGTGTTTGTCAAAACAAATACAAAATGCAAATATTTATTCAGAATTAGTGACAATTACAAAGTTTTTTTGTTAATTGAAATATTAACGATATTTTGCATTTCAATTTATATTTCAATTTTCAAATAGCAAGTAATTCTTAAATATTTGACCTTTTTACGGTAGAAAATTGTGTTTACATTTTCAGTCGAAAGGCGCTCATTCCTATGTCCACTTTGCTATGGATAGAATATCTTTTGACTCGAACGGTTATTACTTTTGCAATATACATGTCTATCGATTCGAGAAAGGTATATAGTAGATGCAAAAATTTCCGGGTATACGTATAAGCGTATACGCGTTATCGATTAGTCGCTATTGTTCGCATCGACACATACTTGTAAGATTAAATAAAGTAAAGCAATAGACGCGATTTGAATGTAACTATATAACGAAAATAAGTAGTTCGAGCTGAAATTTGTACTATAGAATCAAGCATCGATCTCATACTCGTAACGTTTAAGCATAAATTTATAATCGAGGTAACATACTTTTGATGATAGGCCATCACCGTTCGCACGACAAATTACCAAACCTAATCTCTGTCCATAAATTTAAATAATTTTTTCACGAAAATAAACGCTTTTTCACACATCGAATTTCACACATTCGATATTTATTCGAATTACACTCTTAGGATTGATATTAATTTCTTCGAATAATTCTTCTCGTTACCACTTGGTAATCTCAAATCATATATTCAAAAGCTGAACACTTTTTATGTACTTCGAATAATCTTTTCAATTGTGTTTTTATAAATGACATTAATCTCTCGAAAAGATTGCAAATTAATGTTTTTTTGTTTTAATTACAATAGCTTATAAGTATCGACTAATTACATCCGAGTCTCTAACGAGAATAATTTTCGACAAATTTCATTAAGCCAATGAAAAGTTTTGTGACAGCTCAATGACACTCTTTGATGAATTTTTTTTTAATGCAGTAACTATAAATAATACTTTTGATGATAAGCCATCATCATTCCCACGACAAATTACCAAACCTAATCTCTGTCCATAAATAAAAATAATTTTTTCACGAAAATTAACATTTTTTCACACATCGAAATATTCATTCAAATTACACTCTCAGGATTGATATTAATTTCTTCGAATAATTCTTCTAATTACCACCTGGAAATCTCAAAACATAAATTCAAATCATATCTTCAAAAGCTGAACACTTTTTATGTACTTCGAATAATCTTTTCAATTGTGTTTTTATAATTGACATTAATCTCTCGAAAAGATTGCAAATTAATTTTTTTTCTTTTAATTACAATAGCTTATAAGTATCGGCTAATTACATCCGAGACCCAACGAGAATAATTTTCGACAAATTTCATCAAGCCAATAAAAAGTTTTGTGACAGCTCCATGACACTCTTCGGTGAATTTTTTTTTAATGCAGTGGCCATAAATAATTTGTTCCTCCTAGAGTCACCGGGCTCACGTTATGCTCTCGCTTTCTCGACTTTGCCTCTTCCTCTTATTCACGCTTGATCGCGTGAACGTAATATCTTCGTGTGATATATATATATATATATATATATATATATATATATGTATATTACGAAAAGCCGCGTCGAAACTCTGTCCACGAAATCGGGCGCCTATGGGCGAACAGACTGATGTTTAGGTTGTTTGACTTGGCGGCCCGAGAGCGCTCTGTAATTATCTCGCCTGGCATGTACCTGGCTTCTCGCGATGCCCCAGCTGTATACTATCTCGATTTCAAAATATATAGATATATGTAAACACACATACACATACATACGAGAAACGCCAAGCCCGAGACGCAACACATTTTGCCTCGCTTGCCCGAAATATTACTAACCGTCGGGGTAAAACTCTACCCATCGGGCACGCTTGTAACCTAACCTCCGTGCACACGCACGCGCTGGCTCTCGACGGAGCGAGGTAGAGAGGCCAGTAGCTCATCGAGAAAAACTCTCGTCTCTCTTCGATCCTTTGGAATGTCCCTAAAAGGAACTCTCCAGCTATCTATAGGAATTTAGTCTCGTATCTGTCTCGTCTCTTGTCACACAAAGTATCGCTGAAACATCAACGTTACAACCTCCATCGCGCATGCTCCGCCGTCACGCGCGCCATCTCGTGAGACGCCATGCAACTCGTACAGTTTATAGGTTAGGTAACACCGTATTTGACACATCTTATCCAATTTTTTCTCGATTACAAGTTTTTTACAAAATTTAACGCAAGATTTGCAAACAAAATGGAGGTAAGATCACTGTTTTCAATTGCGGCTGCTGGAAACGTAGTTTGCATTCGTTGCATCAACGAATCTTTTTATTTATAATTCCGTATGCAAAAAACACAACGGACGATAGGAGAGTCGTTGTATTATTAATTTTTGGATGATTTAAATTAAATAATATCTTACGTAAATAAGAATGAATTTCTTGTTTCCAGAGACAAAATACTTTTTATCGAGTTATCGGACGAAGGCTGGAGTTCGCGTTGCGGTGGTCGTTAGTCTCTGGTAAAGATCTGATAATTCACGTTCAAAGGCGCGGGCGGTCGTATCGATCCGTATATTGTACTCACGGAGTTATACACAGGGGGGAGAGCAGGTATAACAGGTGCAACGGGGTACAAAGCTCCCGAGTCTGTATGTCTTCGTACTCGCACTCGTACGATCCGTTTTTATACATAATAGTCGCAGGTATATAGGCCGATGTCTAGAAAATACTTTTCTATATTTGTGTATATATTTTATTCATCGATATAGTGTCTTTTGCTACATATATTTATACGATATATGTGTATGTATATTAGCTAAAACTGTCCAGAACGGTAAATAGTTCGCATGCACGAAGCATTGCGCTTGTGCCACCATCGTAAAACGTTGACGAGAACACGCTTCGACTTTATAAAGTAAATTTATCAACGTTAAATTAAAATTTATATATTCATTCGCACGATACTGAACTACGAAATCTTGATAGTGCCCTCGGTCTTCTTACAAAATTACTTCATCCTCGATCTTGCACGAAATTCGATCAAACTTTTCTACAAAATTTCTAAGAGGCATAAGTCTTCCATATTGAAGTTCGACTTATTTCTTGCTCCTTTCTATCGGTTGGATAACAATTTAGGACAATAATTCTTCCGTGATCCTTCATACTGGTTTTTCAATCGTTTAAGACAGTCGGCTGGTAACTGGCACGTTTTTTTTACGTGCTTATTGAGAATTTTTTACATGGGAAAAAAATTCGTTGCTTTTGTTTTTTGGTATGTTTTATTATTATTATTGTTATTATTGGTCAAAGTAGACGCCTGAAAAAAAGGTACCTGGTTGGCCCCGGTGATTTCCACTCCCCAAGTAATCTGAAATTAAAAAATTGCATTGATTATTAATTTATAGAATCGTTTTCCCGTTGGAACTAGGATTATTAAATTTGATCAGAAAATAACAAAATGGCGGAGTTTGAAAAATAAAAGTAATTTTTTTCACGTATTTTGTAATTTGTTTTCGGGTGGAGGAATAATCTCTAGTTCGTAACAAGTTTGCTTTTGCATCGTCATGAATGAAGTGTGAATCGAAAGTTTTTGCAATTGGTAAATTTGTTGATTACCGATAATGTAAAGTTTTTTGACACTTTTCAAAACTACACGAAACGGCAATGTTGTAAAAATCCCAAACTCCGGGATTCGCGTGAGCTATTTTTTTTCGTGGTAACGTACAAGAATCTCGATGAGCGAGCCGATCTAAAAAAAATATTCTTTTTTCAACCGTCCTGATATGTATACAGTGCTAGACATTTAAAGTGTTGCGATACCGAGAGTGCGATTACACGCGAACATTTCTGTATAAAGGCACTGCGATCGGGTCACGATTGTCTTCACTTATTTCAAGTGTAATAAACCACTTTTTACTTATCTTACAAATACCAAAATTCGTTGATAAAAACATTTATAAAATATATAAATAATCGCAAAACTGTTAATATTTCTAACCTCGAGTGACCTTGCACGTCCTCGTATCGAAGCTCATCAAACTCGTCTAACAATAAGTATGAATATTCATAATACCAAAAATAAGAGAGGCAGTGGTATAGGGGATAGCGTTGCTGACTGCCACCTAAAGGACCCGGGTTCGATTCCCGCCGGCAGCAATGGAACTTTTCTATGTCCTTTTTCTATATTCCTCTATGCTTTGGAACTCACCTAAGAAAACTTGTATGTCCACCGGAATGGTTTGATGGTGGAATTGAAGTTGAGGATGTGTATGAGGAGAAGAGATGTAAAAAAACGAAGTGTTACGTTATACATTAGAATTTGTCCAACCACTCCGAATTGAGAGCTATGCGCCAAACTTACTATCTATAACAAATAGTACGAAAAATAAGAGGGGCAAGTGGCACAGGGAGGGGCAGCATTCGTGGTTCACACCCAGAAGGTCCCGGGTTCGATTCCCGCCGGCAGCAATGCAATTTTTCTATGTGTTTTCTCTGTGCTCTCGATTGTTCGGAACTCACCCAAGAAAAACTGTAGATCAACCAGAGTGGTTGCTGGTGAAAATGTGTTATGAGAAGAGAGAGGTTTCTGTAAACATGTACGAGGACAGGAGATGTAAAAGGGGTGAAGTATTATACACCGTACATTAGAATTCGTGCATACAATCACTCCGGTCCGACAGCTATCTATCGAATAATTCACCACACAATACGAAAAACAAAAAAAAAAGTCATCGTTTCATTAAACTGAGAAAACCTTATCCCAATTCCCAAGATTCTCACAAACAAAATTAAATGGTTCTGTATAATCGCCTCGAATAAACATGCCCCCATTAAACATCATAAAACTTACGTTGGAAACATTTCCTGACATCACCATCAGATTAGCCAACGCCATTAGTCCGTATAACACTTTAAGTGGTCCAAACTGTATCCATACAATATACACACACCCTAATACACGGTGTATATAGTAAGCTCTGGCTACTCTTTCAACTCCAGCACAAATATCGTTACCCGCCTGTGTTTATATATATATACCAATATACTTATATACTTATATATACTATGTTTATATATATATAAACATAGGAGTCGGCAGATATACGATCGAGGTCCAGAAGATCAGAGGTGGTGGCGGCTGCTGAGGCTAATCACAGGCGGCCGAGCTCCCCGCCAATTAATACCACCGCCGGCAACACCTCGGCACGGAGTTAACCCATCCTCTCCGGCACCGTCGGCATGCACATCGCGCCCAGAACTGCACCATGCTCTCCTTCTTCTGCTTCTTCTTCTTATATATATATATATATAGAAGATATATATATATATATATATATCTTCTTACTTCACGTTTCTTCCCCCACCCCCCACCCCTTCGCACTCTCACTCTCTCGTTCGCAACTCCTTCTCGCAAAGCGTCTCACACACCGCGCGCTGGACGCCGGCGTGTTATAAACTCCCTTGGGGTGTCCCCACACCGCAAGCATCTCCGCGTCCCCGGAGGGTTGTACTCTCTCGCAAAAGACCGGCTCTCTATCCGATGAATATCGAAGATTTCGAGGCTTCTACGAGACAAGAGGTAGTTCGCGAGACGCTGCCTCTGGCTCAACTTGTCATATATATGTAGGTACTCGTATATGCATATATCTCTTATGTATATAGCGTATATATAAGAGACTGTGCATAATGTTTTTTTCTCGTTGGTACAGCAGCTTGATTACATTGATGAGAGAGTGTATGTTGTCATCGATGAGGAACGATAAGACGAAGTGAATGGTTCGTAAGGGTTTTGACGTTGCAAAAAGCGTTTAACGTGTATTTACGATATATCGAGGGTCAATGATCGATTGTGATGAGAGGAAGATGCAAAGTGAGGTTATTCCTTTCCTCCGGCTGTTTCACATCGGTCGAGTGTAATCGTTTTCTTTTTTTTTTCTTTCTTCAATACGAAAACCCTGCTGTTTTTCTGAAAACGTGACGTAATAGCAATAGCTTTTTAAAGAAACAACTGCAGTTTGTCGATCGATAATAATGCAACGTAACAAGGGAAATGGGAAAGGGGTAAAGGGTAATGAATTTTCGGTTCCATTATAGTAGAATGTTTCCCCATATTTATCGACGATAAAATGACAGTATGTGGCTCTAGTTGCTGTAATGGCACCGATATAAAACGCGAATTATTCTGAAAGAGGGGGTCGCAAAAGTTACAATGGGATAACGAGCATTACAGTTTGCAAGGGTAAAACGCGGACAACCCTTATTACGTCAACACAGAGGGGACGTGCGAGTTATATCGTAAATTCTATATAACTATTTAACCCTTATTTTCTAACCTATTTTATAGCATATCAAGTATAATCCACTAGTGTTCGGTTCGGTCATTGCCCACTTTGCTTACGACGTCATGTTGCGAGCACCACCTCGAAAACGGAATTTGGAAACTCTCCAGTACAAAGTGACCGATCGTGTTGAAATATTGTCAGCTAAAAGAGGGGTATGGCACAAAACGACTAAGTCATATTTGATCCCGATCGGTTGTGTCAGGGCGGAGAAATTGCGAATCGCGGTTGCAGCTGTCTCTCTCGGGCTCGACCTAGGTAGTACCTAAACCGGCCGCGAGCGGCGTCACCTGTTCACTACTCCTTCGCTCGTACGACTATCTCTCCGGAGGTTACACGCCATAGGTTATCTACATGTAAATGTGAACGACCAAATAAAACTATGTTCAGCGACATTTCTAATCATTTCAATTCAATTAGCAACGCATTATCATTCTCCGATACAACTATTTCATTGAAAACAGTAAAAGATTATTTATTCCCATAATATCGCAAATTGCATGAGCATATCCTATAAACCACACGAGGTCAAGCGCACTAGCCATAGTAAAAGAGCAAGAGTGCGATCTCCAAACTGCGGAACGCATGCGCGAACAGAAACAAACGAAACAAAACTAATCTGCGCACGAGTATTAAAGCGCATGCGCGAAAGATCGCGATCGAATCCGCCACAGTGAAAGAGAGCGGCAATGCTATTCGATAGTGGAGAAAATATATCCGAGGGTTTGCCGATCGGAGCTTAGGATCAGATCACGTGGACGAGATTACGAGAGAAAGAGGTGGACGAGGACGATCGTGGATGCGCGAGAGTGAGATCGTGCGGGACGCTGGCCAGCGGGGGGAGGGAGTTAGTCGGTAAGAGAGAACGAGCCGCTTCGGCGCGGTGCACGGTGTGGCGGGGGAACTCGAGTGCGCTCTAGCAGTAGAAGAGCGACAGGATAGGAGCCGGGGCGAGGAAGAGGCGCGGAGAGGAGGGGGGAAGATCCGAAGGTGTTTTCGGGGCGTGGCGAGAGCGTATGATTACCGCGCGAGGATCGGTCAGAGCGGTGAGAGTTCAAAGCATCAAAGAGCCTCCCGACCAGCGAGAAATTGCTCAGAATTCATCTGCCTGGGATCTCTCTCGCTCCCCTCTCATCTCATACTCGCTCTCTCTCTCTCTCTCTGTCTTTCACCCAGGGCCTTCGCGGCCTTGTTAGAAAAGCCCATGCCAGTATATCGAGAAGCTAATATACCGTAAACGTCTCGTTCGATCTCTCCCGCGTGGTAGGTGGGTACGTGCGTGTATATATATATAAACAGTATGTAAAGTATGTATATAGTCCATACATAGATTCAACCAATTTTATCGCTACATGCACATGCATATATATATAGCTATAAAATTGGTCGAACTGGCGTGATATTATTTAAGTACTGTACATATACGCACAATGCCTATGTATATATGTACATTTAAGGCTGTTTTTTATGCGTATGTACATACGCATATACATAGACACATATGTGCGGACTTGACGCTCTCAACGGGCTGCGAGCTCATCCTTAACTGGCTCTCGATCCACGAAAGCTCGTTTAAGCTGAAAGAACCTGACCGAGAGCAGGTGAGGATGGATCGGGAGCAACACGCTCTCCTTTTCACAGCATGTTATATACATGCATAGGTATACATATATATTCGTATATATATATATGTATATATAGTATATCTACCTACGTCGATTGAATAAATTGCTCATATATATGCGTTCTCTTCGCGAAAGCTATTCTGTTCCGCGTTGCCTATTACCGTGGATTGTTCGTGATCCTCGATGGAGTGAATGAGAGAGAGAGAGAGAGAAAGAGAGAAAGAGAGAAAGAGAGAGAGAGAGAGAGAGATAAAGGGGTGGCACATGGAGAGAGATTGTACAAGGGGCGGCATTGCGCACTCGGCACGCCCCGCGAAAGACTCCGGGACTTATTTTTCCAGAATTTCTCATGATATCTCTATTTTATCGGACAAAGGAGCAAGAGGAGAGTGACGAGAACAAAAGTAAAAACGAGAAGGGAACGATAATTTTCTGGAGTACCTTACCGTGCCACCTTGGTATTTTTTGTTTTGTTTTGTTTTGTTTTGTTTTTTTTAAAAGATATTCGATTCTTGGCAGCTGTGCGTGTGCTCTTGAAATTTAACATTTCGAAGAAAATATGGCTTTCAATGGAGTTTTGAATATATTAAGGAGATCCTGTCGCGGCTTTGAAATTGAAATACAACGGCTTTCTGACGCCTTTAGCTCCGGAATATTGTTGCCAATAAGCTTGTGGATCGATATAATTCGAGATATAAAGAACCATGAAAAACGGTTGTTATGATTGCTATCGATTACCGAGAGAAGAATGAGGTAATACACTTTTTTTTCTTTCTCTTTATCTTTGTGTTCGTGATGCGATTAACATAAGATATTCTTTTTAGAATCGAGACGAAAGTAGCCGCGGAGAAGGAACGCTTCGTATGCTCGGTTCCGCCATTTTGAATACTCCGCGGTTAAGGAACATGGCCTACGGCTCAACAACCGGTCGATCAATCAAAACGAAAAGGGTCGACTCATTGTGGACTTTGTACATTCCATTATAATCTAGGTACTACCGGAAGGTCCCATACGAGTTTACCCAAAATTTGCCAAAATTTAACGAATCTTTTTTTCCGTAGAAAATTTTTATGTTTCTGCGCAGGCTTTTTAGTTTCTGCTCGGTCATATCGATCTCGCCATTTTGAATTTCCCGCCCTTAACACCAATATTCATAATTTTTGTCTATCATAACATTTCACAGCACGGACAAAGAAGAATGTGTTTTATCATGAACGTGTTTTGACTTATAATTGAAAAATTTATAAATCATTGATTCGATCAACTCGTCAGGTCGGTATTACGAATTTCAAAGATTCTCCCTAAGAAACTGTATAACGTATCATAAATACAATAATCAAAAGACAAAAGAAAAATAAATAACATTCCTCCCAAAATATCGAATCCTCATATATCCAAAAAAAATCTGAAAAATATTCCCGTAAATATATTCGCTCATGGGACATAAACAAACGCTCGAAACATCACCGAGTCTTTTCGAGTGACAAAATATCACCACGCCTTGTAATATTTAATGTAACTTCCCCTTTGTTTATTCGCGATAGACGATAACTTTGTTAGACAATTTTATTTCTATCAGTCTCTCATACATTTACCCAAGCTACAAATCGTTGTCCATAGTTTCGAGATTAGCCCTTGAATATTGTCGAAATCCAATCGCCATGCACCCTTGACCAAACGCAAGGGGGGGTCCGAGAATAAAACATACAAGCGTGTATCGCACAGGGGTTCGGAGATTATTCGCGACTTCTGGTATACGCGTCAAGGAGCTGTCATCACATACAGTAGGTACACACCGGTTGGGGCTTTAGTATGCTGTACCGGAGTCGGTTAATTGTATACCACGAGATAAGGAGACACGAGGTGGGAAAAGAGAAGAGGGTCATTCGAGTTGCGAGTATTGCTGATGTTATCGGCGACCTGGTAATTGCACGCGACGTTCGTTCCACCTGAGAAAAAGCTTCGAACATATTTACGCGTATGGATACACGTTTCGACAGAAAACGTAATTTTGACCTGAACATTGACGCTATAAATATGCATGTGTATGCATTCACTGTCTCATCTATTTTCTCATACAGACATATATAGATACGATATCTATTTAGGTGTGTATATATGGGTGATGATTAGGGATGGCGAAAAAAATCGATATATCGATAATCGAAATATTGATAATCGATATATCGATAATTGTCGATAATCGAAATATCGATAATCGAAATATCGATAATCGAAATATCGATAATCGAAATATCGATAATCGAAATATCGATAATCGAAATATCGATAATCCAAATATCGATAATTGAAATCAAGAAACAACATTTTCGAATCAACGTTTTCTGCTGACTGATTTGTATTATGGTCCATGTATTTATTGAAATAAACATTTTTTTAAATTGATTTGATTGTACGAGTGAAGGTTGAAAAAAGGTTCTATGAATAATTTTCTGATACCATCATTGGTTTGGATCTAATATGGTCTTGGATTTGCTTGTAATTTCAAAATTTATTTATGTATATCGAAGAGATCTACGTATGCACTTACATATTTGTCAAACTCGTTTTTCGTACACACGCTGATACGGCGCTAGTCAGGTTAAGGCACTTTTTCAAAAATACCTGCTTACTTATCTCATTTTTGATCGCAAATAAAAATATTTGATGCCATTAACTCAAAAGTACGTTCATGTATAAAATATGGCCAGCTTTCGAATGAAATATTGCCCGTCGGATGCAAATTTAGGATAACTAGAAAAACACCTAAAAAATACAAAAAAAGACATGTAGTTTTTTCCATGTCGATTCTAGATCGACACAAATATTATTACTTCAAATTCTTCATAAGTTTTTACACATATTTGGTGAAGTTTCCAGACTGAGCCGAATCGTTTTTTGTTGAAAAGAAGAACATAAATTTCATTTTTGTTATTGTACTTCTTAATAAATTTTACGAAAGACTTTAATAAAGTAATATTCAAGTAGCAATATAGTATTAGGTACTAGAATATTTACACATCGTGTATATTAACGTGAAAACGACGATAACAAAATGATAAACAACACTGTCACAATGACTCATACGACTTAAAATAATATGACAATTGATCCCCATTATACTCAATTTATCGATTGACGTAATCACATTTTAATTTATCTAAATATAACAGCGAACGAAAACAAAATATTGCAAAAAATATTGTTAAAACCGTGAAGGTGCAAAATAACAATCTCCAAAAAAAGAGTAAAGTGCAGCTCGGTTTGACGTCACAGGAAGAATCAAATCGAGGTGTAACCATCGTGTGTGTGGGCCGGAATTTCTTTTTTTTATTAACATCGGTGAGAAGAGTCTATGAGCAAAAACACGAATGTCCGATCGTTTTTGGTTCGTTTCGTAACGAAAGTAACATCTCCAAGATCAACAACTGGGTATCATCAAAGGCGTGGTATATAGTTTATACCTTTGTTGATGGGACGTCCCCTCCGTTTGTGCGGTGGACCATCCAGTCACACGGAACGAACGTTAATGCTTTTATAAATTAGTTTGGTCGGCACCGGGGGGGACACGCGATTTTTGCAGCGCGACCATCGTTCATCTCTCGGTGAAGAGCTGCTGGCTGCCTGCCGGGCAATCTCGCCCCACGCCGTGCCCTCGCGGTTCGAACGCCCAAATGCGAAATATAGGTATGCATATATTAGCGTCTAAATGCGCTTAACTTATCGAAAATGTATTTTTTTTCTATATTTTTCCAGTTGATAAGAAACGTGTCAGAAGGAATGCATTCGTATCGAAATGTATTATTTTTCTGTATTTTTACAATCGATAAGAAATCTGTCGACAGTAAGGCAATTCCTCATAGAGGAAGTTATTTTATTGGAGATATTCTCCGTGCAGAGAATTTTTTCTTTCTCATATGAGGATTTTTTTAAACCAATAGGGGAAATAACAATTCAGAGAAGTTAGAAGAAAATATTCTCGAAAAAAAATTGTATTTCAAGACAAGAATCAAAAAACGAGTGATTTATTTCATATTTCTTGCACAGATTTTTGAAATAATCAGTGTAAGGTATTGGAAAAAGCTTTTTCCTATATGGAAAAAGTAACATTTTTGATATTTATGAGTTGAAAAAAAATTTGAGAGAATTTATGCTTTTTCTATTAAAAAAAACTTTTGCCAGATATTGATTTTCAATTGTCCATAAAGAAATTTTTTAAATTGATCATCGGGAAACGAAACAAAAGCAAAATTACCAGGAAAAACTCATGGGAGGTGATATTCTATTCTAGGGAAAAATATGATTTTAGAAATCCTAATAAAGAAAAATCCTAATAGGGAACGTTTATTTTCCTCTACATCATAGGGCGAATATTTCCCTCATTCCTATATAGGTACGAATGTCCAAATCCCCGCGAAAATTGTTTTACCATATAACGATCAAAAACCCCAAAAATAACACTTGTGGCACGAAGACAAGGAAACGTCTAACGAAAAATCACAGAAATCGTAGTCAATCGTAAAAAGACAAAGCCATATTCGTTTCGAACGATAAAATTGTACAAAAATTTCGCCGTTAAAAGCTCAAAGTTCCTGGTTTTTAAGATTTCGAAGATAAATTGATTAATTCGAAAGATATCAATTACCACGATGGGGGGAAAAATGCGGCTCGTGGGCCGTCACTGGAGAGTCGAGAGGTTCTCCTCGGATCACGCAACTCTGGCCGAGCAGGTGAATTTTTGTGGATTTAAGCAAACGTGCATCCGGTCGTACGAGCAAGACCTTGGCAATTTCCTTTGAACGCGAAGGGAACATTGAAATATGAATGATCGAATGAAATTATATACGCTGCGAAAGTCGCTTCGCAAAAATACACGCAACGACTTTTGTCGTACAGGTCATATAAGCCAAACTGCATTCGACAACGGTTACCGACGGAGGTAAATTGGCAACATATTGTCAAATTGCGTCGTTACTAACCGACAGAATTAATTTTTTGATCACAGGAATTGCAAAGCTTGCATGAATAAAAAACGCCATATTCATAATTTCATCAAAATCTGTGTAGAAATCGACAAAAAGACAATTAATCTCTTTTTAGGTTATGTTGGAGATATGTGCAAACGTTCCGAACCCTAAAAAACAATTCCATCTTTTTACCAATCTTCCTCATGTCGTAAATAATAATAACAAATTAGGTAAAATCGATCGAAACCCTGAATAAAACTCATCAGTTCCCTCACCTAAAAACGATCTAATTAAAAAGCCTACAATTTTTTCCCTCCGTCGGTAAAAGAAAAGTAACCTCTCGCTTTATCTTAAACGCAACATTCAT
>JAPYZT010009284.1:0-10283 GCA_030522965.1 Tryphoninae sp. A BG-2022a | reverse complement strand
TCTCACTCTCTCTCTCTCTCTTCCTCGTTCTCTCGCTGACTCCGAGCGGGAAACCTTTCAAAATAGGTAAATGTGCCACACGTACGTATTTTTTTTTTTCAAATAAAAAGCGAAACATATATATGTATCGTTGAGAAAGAAGAGTGGAGGGATGGAACATCGCGGTGAAGCCTCTGGAAACATACCAGCAACAGAAATCACGTCGTATGAAACGGACGTTCGTGAGAGTAGAATCAAAGCGAAATGTGAAGAGGGAGAGCGAGTGCGAGGGAACTGGAGAGAGCGGGAGATTCGAACATTTTTATTATCGTTCGCAAAACTCGCCGATATTTCGAGTCCAACTCGATCTAGTCCGATATACCTACATTATTCCACTATCGCGTGTTCTATGGGTCATCGAGCTTTCGACAAACAAGAGTGATACATCGGAAAGATTTTTCGGCGGTGAAAAAAAAATCAAACCGGATGAGAGAGAGAGAGAGAGAGACGATGATAAACAGAAAAAATGGCGCGAACTGGTGATAAATATAAACAAATCGGTGGTTTCCCGTAGCGAGAGAAGGTAACGAGGAAAACAGAAAGAAGGAGAGAGAGGTAAATAATCGTAGTCGACCAAGAGTAACGATAGCGGTTTGGGCTTTTTCGTAGTTTGAGTAAATTTTGCGGTGACAAAAGTACAAAACTAAAATGAAAAAAATATTTCCAGCCTTGATTATTACGAAATATCACGAATTCGCTCGATAAACACGAGAGTAACGTGCACGATCTGTAATAACAATAATTCATATTGGATTTTTACCTAAGCTTTAATTTCTCAACATTGTTTACGCATCGAGATTATTACGCTAGATAATTATTATTTATGTTTCGCGTTTATTTAATTCCCATTCCTCCATCAAATAGAAAAAAAAATACAAGCTTAAAATCGATCTCAAAAATCCCAAAATTTCACTCGTCGATCCTAAAACCCAAAATGTTCCCCGCGATTAACAAAAATTTCCAGCTTTTACAATTTTTACTAAACTTATTAAAATATAATTAATCGTCGCGATAAATTAAAAAAACTCGAACAAAAAAAAATAAACAAAATAATGCAATTAATAAAAACTGGATAGCCGAGAGTTCTTTTGAGTTTTAGGGAGGAAAAGACGTGTCGCAATTCCTCGTGTAAAAAAAAAAGTACAAATAACAATATTATTGCCAAATGTTGATTGAGCGTAGAAGCGCGAGAGGCGCAACGTTAAGAGCAGGAGTGGGGAGGAGTAGGGTGAGTGGGAGAGGGGAGGGGGGAGTAAGATAGTACCGAAGGGAGAAAAAAGGGGTAGTCGGCGAGGTCGAAGGGTGAGGAATATGCAACGACGCGCGACTGGCTGCTCGCGGGGTTGCGCGGGTGTGCGCCGTGGACGTCGCGGTAAGGCGGGCGGAGGTGGTGGTGGGGGGAAGGGGAAGCTGCTAGGGCGGAAAGAGCGCTGACGTGGTGCGGGATGGAGAGGAGCAAGGAGGAGGTGGACGAGGAGGAGGTGGAGGAGGAGATGCGGGGATGGCGTCAGAGCGGCCCCGACATCCATCGGCTGGTCCTTCGGTTCCGTGCAGTCAGTCGGCTGGCAGACTTTGCACGAGCGTGAACTCACAACGTGACTGAGCGCCTCCCGCGAGGCGTCGGTTTACGATTTTGTGCTAATTAAAACACACACACACACACACATCGATAACGATTGACAAAGAAAAACAACCTTGAATTAATAAAAATCTTGCAAATTTCTCGATTTCGAATCGTTCATGGTGCTAAGAACAATCTCAAGGGAAAAGAAACAAAAAAAAAAGTGCAATTCGAGTAAATTCAAATCCCAGATAATAATCGTGTCCAGTGATTGGGTGCGCGTAAAGAGTGAAAAATTCTTGCAATAATTAAAATGAAAAATTCGCCCCGAAGATAATTAAAGGATGAATTAATTATCAATCGATCGAGTTGAAATAAAAAAATTTTAAAAACAGGAGGAAATACTTTTTTCCACGGTTTTGTTTAGAGGCGATTGACAATACGAGATAGAAAAAGACGGAGGGAGAGACACGGTCGTTGGCACCTGCTGCTCATCGCGCACGGTGGAGAACGGAAGGGCGCCAATGGCGGTCGCGAGGGTGGTGGTAGATTTAAAGTGAACGAGTGGTGGGGGGGAATAGGCGCTCGTCTCTCGTTTGGATTAAACGAAAAGTTCCGACAACTCTCTCGCGCAATATACGAGACGATAGGATTTTTTTTTCAAGTCCGAGGAAACGTAAGCCGCGAGTAATTCTCGTGACAATTTTCGGCGCTATTATCGCGAATTCGTAACGATCGCCGTTGCTTCACGGTTGGGAGGAGAGATACGAGCTTATATAGATATATATATATATATATATCTATATATAAAAGCTGTATCTATCATTCACGATACTCGGTCATTGATCGAACGTGAGAAGAGGCGGACCGGCGTTTATCGGCTCGCAACGCGAAACAGTGCGGGAAACATACAGGCCTACGATCTTGGTTCATCGAACCGATCGATTTTATCAACGAGGGAAAGAAAAGAATTTTTCAATTTACAAAATAAAAAAAAAACAGAATATTTGATTTTTTTTTGTGATAAACAAAAGAAAATTCTGATTCGTTTCGATTTAATAATTGAAAACAATAAGTGCTGGAACTTCGAAACGATTATTTAATTGGATTGTTTAATCATCGAGGTAAAGAGGAAGAGGTTTGATTCGTTTCGATTGAATAATTAACATAAAAAACAAGTGCTCGAGATTCGAAACGATTATTTAGCTCGTTTGTTTAATCATCGAGGGAAAAAGGAAGAATAAAGATCGAAAATTGCATCGAAATTATAACACGAAATCGACATTTTGCATAAATATTTATCGTCGTACGTAACGGATCTGTTTTGATCGCAGCTTCGATTTCTGTTTTCTTTTTCTTCCTTTGTTTTTTAATATCGACGGATGAATATTTTTTCTGTGTTGAATTTTAAACGATACGGATGAGCTCGTGGACTTTCGTGCGTGTATTTCTCTGTGCGTAAGTGTGTGCGCGTGTGCACCGAAACGAGAAGAACAAAGGGGTGACTAGCGCTTACGAGGAGCAAAGTGTGCTCTAACGAAGCCCGAGGTGTGCCGAGTTGGACACCGGTACACTGACAAAGAGAACAAGATCTTCAGAGAGAGAGAGAGAGAGAGAAGAGGAAAGGGAAGCTGTGTATGAGAGAAAGGGAGAGAGAGAGAGAGAGAGAGAGAGAGAGAGAGAGAGAGTGAAAGAAGAAGGAAAAGGAGGGGGTAAAAAAAGACAATCTTGAGAGGCTTCCGGCGAACGAGACCTGTTGTTGGCAACGAGAACAGGTTCGATATACTGCAGGCTCGTTCATGACGAAGGTGAACACGTTTTGTACAGTCGCGACTCGAATCTCAACGAATTTTTTCATTTCTCTATAAAAAAAAAAAAGAAACAAAGAGCTTAAAAAATAATTGACATTTATCGAAACGTATTTTTTTTATTTTTGTACTGTCGTTTTGATTGGAAAATTTGTGAATTTGTTTTTGAAATAAACTCTAGTCTCGTAGAAAGTGTAAGAGGATTTTGAAGTTTTGTTCGCGAGCCAAGGGTGAAAGTCTTATCGACGTGGTTAATCAGACACGAAATTCGAGAGTTGAGATTTTCGAGGTGATACACGGAGGTTTGTTTGTGTGAAGGAAATTGAAAAATCGAGTGAAAATATAATCGGGATTGCCGAGGCGACGATTTGAAAAAAACGTCGAAACAATTTTGTTTAGTATGCGCAAAGTGACCGAGTTATTGAAGACCAGAGCGATCAGCTGACTAGCCGAGCTGTTCGGTAAACGCTCCGACGGCCGGATAAGTTTAAATGCCCAGGGCGAAAGAACGGACAAGTCCAAGGATCCGAAGCGCCATCCTGCTTGCTCGGTCATGACGTTCAGCACGTCGTTTCACAACGAGAAGTCGCAGTTCTCTAACGAGACAGCTAATCGGTAAATTGACCAGTTTCCTTTTTTTTTCTTCGTTTTTTTCTTAATTTTCTTTTATTTTATTTTTGTTTTTTCTTATTTTTCTCACTATTATTACGAGGTTTGTGCAAAATAAATTCGCATTTTTCGATCGACTTTAATCGTTGCTCGATTCAATTAATTTTATAAAATTGTACGTTGATTGAAAATATTAATCTGCATAAAAAAATGTTTCATAATTTTTCCATCGATATCAATAATATTGAATTAATCAATTAATTTTTGGATCGATTGGATATTAAAATCATTCAATTAAACAAATTTAATTAATTTAATAAATATATTCGTTCAATTAAGAAATTACAATTATGTTTATAATTATTCAAATCGGAATTAAAAAAAAGAACAAATTTTTTTCTCGTCCCAAAGTAACGAGAGTCTGAGAGCGATCTAGCGTACGAAAAATTGACGAACAAACAGAAAAATGTCCCAAACAAGGTTTTATGGTGATCTTCGATAATCTGAGGAAGTCGTGACTCCTCGTTCCTCCCCGACCCTCGCAGTCTGGCAACCCACGCATTATCGACTCAAATTTCTTTTTTTTTTCGACTTTGGTAAGAGAAAGAAAGAGAGGAAGAGAGAGAAAGCAAGAGAGAAAGATCGCGAGAACCACGATGAAATATCTGGCAGAAATAATATTTGTTCGCTGTCGCGCCATTTGTCTTATCCACCGTTGGCCTGTTTGCAGCAACGAGACGATCCAGACTCGGGTTATTTGTATCCCGACTCTATATATACATACGTATATGTATATTCCTCGCTCGACGAATCTCCTGTCCTTGTCTCGTAAAACGAGGGCAAAATCGATTGCTGATTTTTATATTTTATCAATGTGGAGATCAATGAAAAACAACGAGAAGAAAAACGAAAAATCTCGCGGCTAAAAGCAATTCTTGGGAAAATCGTGATATCATTGATTCGTCGTAAATGGCAGGAGACCTTGCTCGAAGAAAAACTACGCAAAAGAAACTCGATCTATACTCAACGATATTTGGTAATGAGTAAACTTTCCGTGAAAGCAGTTCTAAAAATCTCAAGTTTTCTAGGTCGACGGAATCTTTCGAAGTTCGAATTCGGTTGAATTCGCGATAAAAACGTGCCCGCATTTGTTCGCCAATTATTTCGTAATATTTTTACGATTCATATTTACGATACGAAATGATAATAAAATAGGTGACGTGTATAATATCGTGCGTTATGAAAATTATTCGATATTGTTTGAAAATTCAAACTTCGAAAACACAATTTTTCAAACAAAAGACAGTAAATTTTCCAAGCTGCGGTGTAAGCGCGGCGTTTTAAAAAATAAAAATGTTTGTGTTTTTGAAGCAACTTGATGAATGGTTGATAAAATATTCGGTTATCTCTTCTCGTCCCCTTCTCCCAATCTTTCGCGAGACACATATTCGTATCACTCGCGTAAAAGAAACACGATCTCCCGCCCAATTAATGCAACCGTCGTCTCAGCGCTCCTTTGTTTGTCGAGCTGCAGTCTTCGTCACATTGCATTCGATGACGTAGACGAGGGATATGCGCTTTATTATAGATATATGTACTGTTAACTATATTCGAGGACCATGCAGGTGTCACCGATTGATCAATCACGCACGGACATAGTGCCAAGTAAACGCGAAATCCTCCACGTTTAGTTACATATACGATTATACAGGGTGTTTCAGAAGTTTCGGATTGTCCGGTGGCTACGGCTAGCTGATAGTATGACAAACTCGCGTGCGAAGTCTGCACGATCAATTTGCAATAGTCTTCGAATTAGAGACGATCTAAGTTTGTCCAATCGGTAATCAGGAATCGGTCGCGGTCGTACTCGGGTTCCTCGCGCCATGGCAGTGCGTGAGCAACGTTTGAACTATAACCTTCAGCCTGGCCTCGCGTTAGTGACAATGGACGTCCTTTTCAACTTCGAACACGCGTTGCTATCTTCTCGATCGCGTTCGAACTTGGCCGATCCCAAGTATGCGATTGGAGAACTTAGATCGTCTGTCATTTGAAAACTATTGGGAATTCATCGACCGGACTTCGTACGTGAATTCATACCACCACCAGTTACCCGTAGGCATCGGATGATCGGGAACTTTTGGGACACCCGGTATATGTACGTGTATTTGTACGTTTACAAATGTCCAGTGCAGGCACGAAACTCTGGTATATACGTACGTAGGCCACCATAATTGGAAGTGTCTACCATAATCAGAATCCGTTCGATCGCATCCGCGTATTTGTACACGTAAGCAATGAGCCTTGCGTGTTCGTCGTAGAAGCATTGTCGCGTTAAATGCAACGTATTATTCACTTTTGTTCTTTTCCAGATTGCTAGATGTTTGTAAATATACGAATTTCGTCAAGGAACCGTTGGAATAATAACAAAAAAGTTATCGAAAATAAACAAAAATTTGTTGTTTCATTTGAAAGTTGATAATTCAAAATTGGGGATAAAAAGTGTCTTTTGAGATTAATAACGAGGTCGAATTTTTTAACTTATCACTTTTCCTTGATAAAGCTCGGATCAAAAAATCTTGACCATGCATGAACAGTTATATACAACGTAATTTTTTTTAATGCGTCACGTTTTTAAAAAAATCATCATTTCGAACTGGCATCAAGTGTACCAGAGAGTGATATGACATAATTTTGCGGGCAGATCCGTGCACGTACGGGAATTGACAGTAGACAAAAAGATTAATGATCTATCTCGCACGACGGAAAAGTTCGGTGCGGTCGAGACGATTGGTCACGTACGCGCAATGAGCAAAGTACGACAGTCGATTTGGTTCATTTTCTCGAATCGCGATATCGATATACATACATTATACATATATATTTGTATGAAACTAACAGATATCCTCACTGCAGCGTATGAAAATATTTATAACGAATTTACCGGGTGTCGTATTTGGATGTGATAAAAAATATACCGAGTGTCCCATTTGAATGCGATAAAAAATCTACCCAGTGTCCCATTAGAATGTAAGAAAAATATACCGAGTGTCCCATTTGAATGTGATAAAACTGTACCAAGTGTCCCATTAGAATGTGATAAAAATCTACCGAGTGTCCCATTTGAATGTGATACAAAATCTACCCAGTGTCCCATTAGAATGTAAGAAAAATGTACCGAGAGTCCCATTTGTATGTGCTAAAAAATCTACCCAGTGTCCCATTTGAATGCGATAAAAAATGTACCGAGTGTCCCATTTGAATGTCATAGAAAATCTACGGAGTGTCTCGTTAGAATGTGATAAAACTGTACCAAGTGTCCCACTAGAATGTGATAAAAATCTACCGAGTGTCCCATTTGAATGTGATAAAAAATCTATCCACTGTCCCATTAGACTGTGATAAAAAATCTGTTCAGTGTCCCATTTGAATGCGATAAAAAATGTATCGAGTGTCCCATTTTAATGGGATCAAAAACATACCAAGTGTCTCATTGGAATGCAATAAAAATATACCTAGCGTCCCATTAGAATGTGATAAAAAATCAACCGAGTATCACATTTAAATATGATAAAAAATCTACCGGGTGTCCATTTGAGTAGGATCAAAAATAAACCAATTACCTCATTGGAATGCGATAATGAATTTACCGAGTATCTCATTGCAATACGATGAATAATATACCGGGTGTACAATTCGAATGAGATAAAAATTATACCGGGCGTTCTCAAAATAAAGGCCATAAAAGCACGAATCAAACGGAGCTGTATTCTACGAACGAGGTTAATAAAAAATCGACCGTGGTGCACCTGTGACCTGCAGTCGTTTTCACGTGCAAGCCTGCCAGTGAATTAGCCGCGAAAAAATCTGGCACAGGCAGTTCGTTATAAAAAAAGAATTGGGCGTAAAAAAAAATCGAAAACTAAACGCAAATGGTACGTAAGGTTACGATTTGTATAGTTAACTGCGGCACGAGAGCTTCGCGTTTCTGTCTCATATTGCAGCTTTCTGCGCGAGGCTATATAATTCGACCTGAATTATTAATAGCATAGCAACGCTATTATATTTAAATTACAATATACATGCGATATTAGTTGCACAAGTATTATTCACGTATATTTGTTATCTGTTTATACAGATATCCCGTATCCCTTGTCACCTTATAGTGAGAAGAAATACCGGAAATCGAATCGAAAACGACTCGACTCAAATTCTTCCCGTTACGATTACGAGAGCTCTGATTCGATAGGCCTGATAACCGGTCACCTGACACGTGAATATAACGAACTACCAGGTCGGGCGAGATTCTCTTTCGAACTTGGCTATAACGACGTCACATAATTACACGAAACGTTAGTCAACTAATTTGTGCGAGATGACTAATTTTTGTTGAAAAATTTGCTTTGTTCATTGAATTTTTTAACAGTTTCTCAATTTCAGGCTTATCGTATTCAAGATCGACTAGAAATTTGTAATTCGATAATGGAGCTGGACACTACAGCAAGAAAAATAGCAGAGTGGATAACAAAATCCAATTTTTTTTTGATTTATAAAAACTTTATTGTCGGGTAGAAAAACCGGAAATTTCCTAGACAACACGAATATCGCATCGTTAATCTATATTTGTTGCAAATTGTCCGTCTAAAGTTGAAAAATCTATAAAAAAATTCCAGTTTTTTTTCTATTTTGGACAACCCAAATGAATTTTTCTATGCCAACGCGAACAAATGCGCGAGATATTTCACCCAACAAACTAACCCCAACTTTATCTTCTTCCACTTTCGGGGTGGAACATATGGGGATGCATTCATTTCCCTCGCTCGAAGTTTCGTTTCGAATTTCCCTTTTTGTTTTTTTTCATTGTTAATCCGCTACATTTAAATTTCAATCGAAAACGACAACTGGCGTATCGGGACTTCCATTCACGTCCGCTGGCCGAGCGCCAGAGCTCATTAAAAAGTCATCAATAGCGGCAAACTACAGTAGTAGCAAAAGTCCCTCATGCTACGATGCATGTGCGAGTGAGAGAGCGTGGATAGAAATATGAGAAAAAGAGAAAGAGTAAAAATCTCCATGTTACAAATTTCGAATTGCTTTTTCCCGAATCATTCAATTTTTCAAATTTCAATTACGCAACAATGAAAATTCCATGAAAAATTTTTTCATTCTTCGAGAATAAATTCGCTACGATAAATATTATCGTTAAAATATTGAAAATTCGCCGGTCGTACAATCGCGATAAAACAATCATCTATCGTACGCGAACGATCGTTGTTTCGAGCTCTTTCAAGCCAATCCTACTCTCTCGTTTCTCACTACAGATATATCGAGTTCTCGCTGTAACATCTAAATCGAAAAGGTCGCACAACTAATATCACCGGGAGTGTCATCGCGATGATCGTCAACGAGACGTGGGGGTGCGACGTTTAGTCCGTTACGATGATCATTGGACCAATTCAGTGGGACATCCGTCGACGTCATCGCGAGATCGCATCTCTTCCCATACGTACACCGGAAATATTTTCCTCGTCGCGTCTTAAGGGGTCCGATATAAAAAGCGTAAGCTTCGAAAATCAAGTTTCTCCGTTTCATCGTCGTTTCGTGCGGAAAATCTGGGAACTTCGAGATCGCGATTATCGTCGTATATTCCATCCCCCCCCCCGCCCTCCCCCACTGGCTCGCTTTTATGGACAGGCAGATGGGAAAAAAGTGACAGGTGGAAGATAAACGAGAGACAAAAATGTTTTAGAGACGACTACATAAAAGAAGAAGATGAGAGATAAAGTGGAGTTTGTAGAGAAAAATAGATAAAGGAGCTAAAAGAATTGAACTTGTTTCTTTCGTTCTTTCAACGTTGAAAGAACTAAAACTTGTCTTTTGATTATCTCGTATGAAAGATCTCGATTTTGTCAAAGTTTATAGTTTAGCTCGTCAATCTTTTATAGCGATCGAGTGTCTCGAGGTTGACCGGGGAATTAAACGATGGGAATCTGTGGAAGATCGATCGAAAGTTTGAAAATCGATAGAGATTGAATCGAAACGATAGAAATTGGGAAAAATTAATGCAACAAATGGAAATACTTTAAGGGAGCTTTCCAGTGTGACAGCCCGAAAAATCGCTGTTTTTCGCGATTTTTTTTTTAAAGAAAAAATAATCTAATCGGTCTGTTTTTTTTTTCTATATTAATTGGGTATTGAAGAATACAAAACAATTTTTTAAAGATCGATTTATTTATTAATTAATATCTATAAAAATGATGAAACAATTG
>JAPYZT010009270.1:0-10527 GCA_030522965.1 Tryphoninae sp. A BG-2022a | reverse complement strand
CGAAAACTATTAATCCGTGGTTGGAACTCAGCCGCAATGAAAATTTTACATAGATCTAATCTTCACATTTTTTGTCGAGTTTTGGGAATATGGTAGAAATGTAGCTACGGGGGGTCCACCGGAACCACTTAAATGTTGAAAATGGTCTATGAGAAAAAAAAGTTTGGGAATCTCTGGGATAAATGGTATAGGAGCTTACTCGTGACAAACAAACAAACATTCTTCCATTTTTATACATAACATTGCAGTCCATGATTTTTCAATTCCGATAATCGTCGGGAAATTTTTTGAAAGTTAAAACGACGTTTATATATTTTGTATGCTAGTGAAAATTGGATGTTTACTATCAACTTTATTTTTTAAAAAAAAAAAATTTTTTTCGTTAGCTTCATCTTCGTCTTTCTATCTTAGATCGGAAGTTGTCAATTCGGAACACGCCAAGACGATTGGAAAAAAAAATAAATAAATGTTCTAAAGTGTGCGAAATCTTACCGATAGTCGTCCCCTTCGCCAAGTTGCCTCACGGCAATCGGAAACTCGCTAGGACCATGTGCCTTGAGCAATTCCTGGAGTCTCACGAGTCCCTCGTTGTTCTCGTATATTATCGTGAAGCTTTTCCAGCCCCAGGCTTTAACAAGATCGACGTATGCCTGAAAAACGAAAGAAAAGGGTGTCGAATAAAATAAGGAAAAAAATCGTCGATAAAAAGTCATCGTTTGTGTTCCCAGTTGAAAATGTTTACTTTTGGATACGTCCGGATTCACAATGAGCCAGGGCGGCGAGCGAGGGTGAAGGCAAGAAAAAAAAAAAAAAAAAAGAAAACAAGAATCGGAAAAAAGTTACGCAACCAAAAGCGACCGAAGTGTGGCAATTCTAAAACCTCCTTCTCTTTTGTCAAACACTTTATGGAACGAGTCTTACGTGAGAACGCAATTGTGCTGCAGCACTGAATTCCAATTCAATGTTGTCACGAAAGCGTGCCTCGATCGCCTGGCTTCTTTCTCCCTTACTTTTTTTCCTCGCTGTGTATGTATGTGTGTATGCCGAGGTCGCGTAAACTTGTTTTTCTCCCTCTGATGTGTTTTTACCAAACCCCTCTGCCCATTTTCTCGTTCGTTTTCTCGCTTTTTCTCTCCCGCCCGGAAAAAAGCTCGAAAACGATGTGACTCGGGCGAGACCCAAAGATCGTGCTTTCCCCTCGTCACCATACGTACGTTTTCTCTCGATTTCGTTATTTCAACGGGCTCTACCATAATATACACATGCAAGGGTGGGGAAGGGGAAGAAGAGTGCCAAAGCACGCAGAGACTCAAACGTCAAAAAAAGGTCGACGCACCCCTTGCGTACCCTCGTGTCAAATTCGATGAACGAAAATACCACGTGACTCCATCATGTCCAAGGCAGAATCTGCTGAGTGAGTCTGATCCAAGCTCTCGTGCGTCCATTGGGAATTCGCGCAAGTACGCGGTTCGTAAACGACCGAAAGTTTGTCCTGCCTAAAAGTTATATTTGGTCCCGATTACTTTATGGAAGGGCGCCTCGTACCTAGTTCGTGTCTTGATGATCCAATTACCCCGTATCAGAGGATCGTGCGGAAAGTCCTTTTCGCAGGGCTCGTCGATCCGCGAGGGTGAAACATCGACATTTGAATATTTACTCGTTCTATTTATTTATTAACTTATTTCTTTCTTATAAGTAATATCATTTATTTTCATTTATTTGTCACGAACGTGATAAAACTTTCAAAATGGTATTTGTAAACTATAAATTTTGGTAATTATTAAATATTGGATATAATTAATTATTTAATTTTGAAACCTATGCAACGATGATATTCTGTTATTAAACGAGAAATGGGATTTAGCAGAGAGCTTGCAATGGAACGTAGAGTCTCGTTTCTACGGTTTAATTAATGCGAAAGATTGTTACAACGGTGCTACAGCGCGAGGGACGACCTGAGAGGGGTTAAACGTGAGAATCGTCGCTCGGTGGCAGAACTTCCGGGGATAGGGCGGAGAGGAGGGGGAGGGTACGCCCGAATCATAAATAGAGGAAAGCAGAGACCCCTCTGAGGGGGGCCTATAGTCCCGGAGATCCATAGACCTTTCTCGCTTTTGCGCGTATATATATAGAAAGGCCTAGGTATTACGTATTCTCACGACGTGACGAGAGCGCGAGTGTAGGGTGAGAGGGTGAAGCTGTAGAAACCGACGGAACGAAGAAGAGCGAGAGAGAAAGAGAGAAGGAGCGACGAAAGTGAGATAGTAAGGAAGAGGAAGAAGAGAAGTAGAAACGGATGTAGAGGTGGAGAGAACTCACCCTTGCGGGCAATGTAAATTGTGCGGAAATATTTCAGACTCCTACCGCACCGAGCACGCGCTCACGCCCTTTCTCTCTACCCCTCGCGCACTACAGTCGGGGTTACTTCCTCCCTATCCTTCGTACATCTCATTTCTCTCTTTTATCCTCTTTCTTCTTCTCCCCTTAAATCCCTCTAGTTTCTAATTCAAAGCAATTTCTCTAAGAATTGTAATTCAGTGGTTTATTCATCCGCGACGTCATGATGTAAGGACGAGAAAGTATTTTCATCCTGTCGTGAAGTGTTTAAATAATTATTTGGTGGTTCTCAAAATGCTATAAACCCTTGAACGAATCAAATCTGGTGGGTCATAATTTTTGGTGATTTTATTCGGTATTGTCTTTTGAGGGTTATTCACTTCCTTCTCTCTTTCAATCCTCTTTCTTCTTCTCCCCTTAAATCCCTCTAGTTTCTAATTCAAAGCAATTTCTCTAAGAATTGTAATTCAGTGGTTTATTCATCCACGACATAATGATGTAAAGACGAGAAAGCATTTTTATCCCGTCGCAAAGTGCTTAAATAATTATTTAGTGGTTTTTCAAAATGCGATAAATCCTTGAACGAGTCAAAATCTCGTGGGTTATAATTTTGGGTGATTTTATTCGGTATTGCCTCTTGAAGATTTAGTCACTTCCTTCTCTCTTTCATCCTCTTTCTTCTTCTCCCCTTAAATCCCTCTAGTTTCTAATTCAAAGCAATTTCTCTGAGAATTGTAACTCAGTGATTTACTCATCCGCGACATCATGATGTAAGGGCGAGAAAGTATCTTCATCCTGTCGTGAAGTGTTTAAATAATAATTTGCTGATTTTCAAAATGCGATAAATCCTTGAACGAGTCACAATCTGGTTGATCGTAATTTTGGGTAATTGTATTCTGTATTGTCTCTTGGGGGGTTGGTCACTTTCCATAGGGGATGATATGTCCATGCGATTATTCAGGCGTCTAAAAAAGCGAGAAATAACGCGATAAGTCTTCATGACTAAGATTACACCCTCATCGCTATTTCGCTCTCAACCCCTTCTCGCCTTCAGGCTTGCCCTTATCACAGTATCGCCGAAATGCACAAACTCGCGTCGTGTGTACATCGATATATCTTCCGAACAGTGCACCACCGTGAACACGCTATATGAAATTTATCATTGTTGCGCCGTTACCATTTCAGGCACGTATGTGACTGAGTGCCTTATACCCTCGTACCTGCACTCTCTCACTGTTCTCTTCCTTGGCTCCCTTTTTCTACTTCTGCATATATATATATATATATAGGATTCATTCATCGTAGCAGTTGCCATCGTTCTGTTACGTGTTTTTTTTCGGAATTCGCAACCTGTCGTTTCTTTTTTTAGAACGAGACTGCGATACAGGACTTCTCAAGTACGAAGTTAAAATTGAGGCTTCAACCCTGAAGGGTAAAGAACCGTGACCTTTATATAAGGGCGCATTTGTAAAACGGCTCATTTCTTCTCTCTCAAGTTGAAAATGCGCGACTAATGAACTTTTTTTCGATGTGATAAATAGCATTTTCCGGATAGTTAAGTGCCAAAAGAGAGGGTGAGGGTGTTATTTGGTCGCATGCAAACCTGTACGTTCGAGGGAGCGAACGTTCTTTTTTTAATAAATGCGCGGGATGCTTACGTAATTTATTATGCTGCTTTACTAACGAGGCGTAAATAATCGAGTTTAGTTCTTCGTCCACTTTCCTCTTTTTCTCTCCGACGTTTTATTCTCTTCCTTGTATTTGCACACGAAGATTTCGCTAAAATCTGTTTCAAGGTTCTTTAATTCCCTTATATATAATTCTTACCCATTCCCTACTTCTATAAAAATTTTCACAGTTTGAGGAAGATTTATTGCCACCTTCATCCACTACTTTCAACGTTCGACAAGATGTAACACGCTTACGAGAGTGAAAAATACATTAAGGCTTTTTCTGGATTTTAGAAAATCCACTTTTATCCTCGTTGATCGTTTCCCTTTGAGAAAAGGAAAATTGTAAAATGTCGTATTTTAGTCACGTTCGTAAAATGGATTTATACAGATGTATCAGACGAAATTTTCCAAATGTGTCGAATCCATCAACACACCTCATTGTTCACACGTGTATTCTCGCCGCTGGATTGTTGGGATAGAGAGAGAGAGAGAGAGAGAGAGTTACCAGCTTCCCGTTCGCTGGTAACGGCTTCACCCGACAGCTTGATGAACGATCTTCGCTGGCTTCTCGTTTTACTTATGTTAGTCTTTCTCGTCGACGTCTCGGTAACGACAATGGACGAGGAAAAATCACAAATATCCCGTAGAACACGAATGTGATGGCCTCGTTCACGATTTTTTAAAAAAATTCCAGTCAATGGATAAGAAAAACAAATTCTCAAGCTTTTCCATCTGTCGGTCAAAAATATTTAAAAAATTGAAATCGGGAATGTTATATTTGTAATCTACGGGATATTTCCAGAGGTCAAAGTATCTTGGGTGAAAAGCTCGATTCTTGAACTGCCCAGACGATGTCGTTACTTCACCCCTAGTTTTCCATTATTAATAAAAAAAAAAGTTTCAGAAAATCTTCTCGTTAACGAATTTCTGATAATCGAGGAAAATTTGTTCCATCTAGCCACGCGCGCAGAAAAAACAAATCTTCTAAATCGTAAAAAACTTCGGGTAACGATATTGCTACGAATTTTTACGTTCTCTTATTAGTTCTCATAACAAGTTTCGGATCTACGAAGAATCTTGTTACGCCCCGAAGTCCGTTTCATTGCCATCAGCTCTTGTTATCCCACGATTTATATGACTGAGAGAGAGAGAGAGAGAGAGGGAGACAAAAAAAAGAGAAAAAAAAATGCATTTCCAAAAGTTATGACGTTAATCGGCCAAGTTTCAGGACTATAGCTCGAGTCGCGAAGTGGTAGAAACGACAGCGGCAAAACCTTAGCAAAATGGCACTTCTGCGTAGAAGAGAGGGATCTGGTGCTTCCACTATTCCCCTGGAAACTCAAGCCGGGATAAACTCTGTTTCTGAGAATGTTTCTCGTCAATTACTGCTTTCCGTATGTTCCACGGTAGCGTTCTTCGAGTCTCGACAAAGAGAGAAATGAGGAAAAGAGAGAAAGGGGTGGGGGAGGAGAAGGAGGATGAGGAGGAGAGGGAGAGGGAGAGAGAGAGCGAGACCGAAACCCCCATAGAGGAACAGTTGAAAACTTTTCCAACGTCGCGAGAACGCTACAAAGAATAAAGACACTAGGCTTTGTAATATATCCAACAACCCTGTGCGAAACGTGAGAGAAGTCGCTCTCGGAAATAGCAATTATGTCAGCTCTCGTACTTTACTCGTGAACCGTCTCCCATTTCTTCTTTTCTCATTTTTATTATAATTATTGTCATTACGTTTATTATTATTATTATTATTATTATTATTATTATTATTATTATTATTACCATTATTATCGTCATCATACCGGAAGTTACAATTATATTTCGCACAATTTTATCGTCTCGCAATAATTTAACTGAAATTGACTCTGTATAATCCTGTAAAATGTGGGAATACCTACGTATTATGAATGCAACAGAGCGCGAGGTGCGCACACGCGCACCCGCGCACCTCCCCGCGGTAAAACGGTTCGAAAAGGTGAGACCAACCCTTTTTTTTCGATGTTCTTTTTTTTTAATTCATTGTACCTTTTTTTATTCCAGCGTCGTACAACGCGTTAGAATAAAAATTGGAAGCATGCCAAGTATTCAGATTGTCACCGGGCACTGAACTAACACCAATGCACTGCCTACACCGTCTATACATACACATCACGAGTCTACGTAGATGGTTTTGCGTGTCGCGCACGCGGAATTGTCCAGGATATTCGTCGATATATTTTGGCAAAGCCTGGTCCCCCCATTCATTCCCGGTACGATCGTCGAGGATTTTTCTACCCAGCCCTCGTATCACTGCGAATAAAAAAATATGCTTTCATGCACTACGAGCAGCATGCACTTTGCCTCGATCACTTTGAAATTCACGCGTTAAACCCCCTCTCCCGGACCCGCTCTCTTGAATCTCTTAACCATGACTGATGGTCGTTCTAAGTCCGATTTTCACAACTAAAGTTTTTCGTTATAAATTTTTGATGCGTTCTAAGTGCAGATTATCGTGGCTGTTAACACATGCAGTTCGTACGAGTACCTAAATAGCCGTGCGATGAAACTTTTATTCTTTTTTATTTTGACGTCATCTTTTTTCTTTTTGCAAAACTTTTTGATTGAATAAGTTCCTCGATCGCAAGAATATGTTTAGTAATTTGTTATAGTTTTTATTCACGATTTGTATTCCCAATTTGTATTCCCAATTTGAATACAATAGCTTATGAAGTTTCATCGTTGATATACAAAATTTGTATAATTTGTTCGATGTGTATCGATTGGAATTTTTTTTATAAGTACTTTGACCTTGAAACATATTTGCGAAAGGAAATTCCTTCAATTTCACCTATTTTTTTTATTGATACTGATCGACGTTTACTTTTAGAGCAGTAAGTCTAACTACTATCTAACTAGTACTTCACTCGCTAGCGACGAGACGTGTTTTCCTGCCCATTGCCACCTCCAAGTACCCCTATCACGATGCACTCAGATACTTGTACAGGTCGCTCTTTGGCTTTATATCCAAGCGCTAATGTACTCATTAATAATGTATTTTTCGTCACTCGGAAGATCGCCGAGTCTGCGGCGCAAGTGGACGCTACATTTCCTCTATCCCATCTTTATTCGTTTTTTGTCGCTCGTCCTTCCTTCCTTCCTTCCTTCCTACTCCATTTTCCCGCCGATAACGTTCTATCGAAGTTCACGACGTTACAGACAACATAAAAAAATCATGGCCCAGTCTTGTTTATTCCTCGCATTCTCAAATGCAATATGCAACGTTTTTCCTGAAACGCGTTGCATGAAATGACATCGTCTATAAATAATTTACGACTGGAACGAAAGATCGGCGACGATACCGATTATGCCTATATTATCAGATTTGTTCGCGAGTTGGATGTACGTACCGGCTAATATTGACAATTTCGTACGTACTTGCGACGTAAAGCTCGCATATACGCGTGGATATATTTCCGAGCCACTGACCTCGAATAGTTCTGACATTTCCAATATCACGAACACTTCTCATCCGGCATTGATCACCGTTGCAACGATGGTGTGTGAGCGCAATCTATTATTCACTATATATATGGACAATTTTCCTCTTTCCCTCGTTCTCGCACCATTCAACTCTCATCACTTTCAAGCGAAACTCATGCACTGTCCACTCTAACGCTATTATTGAATATCGATTTTCTCCAGGGATGATCCTCACCCTGGTATCTCGCTTTTTCTCTCGGGCGTAGGAACAATCGTTGTGAAGAAAGCGGACGTGGGTCAAATCAAGAGCCTCTATCGGCGGAATGGAAATTAATGCCCTGTTGCGTGAAGCAATTAAAACAAGATACATCGAGGTCTAGCACGTTTTTCCATTGCTGTGCATGGACCGAAAAAGTGGTGAATAATTCTTTGAACCAGCCGGATGCGCCGCGATATACGCGAATGCCAGAGTGAGAATAAATGGGGCCTCCAGCTGGGACGCTTTTCTCTCTTTTCTTTGTCATTTCCTTTCTAGTTTTTTTTTTTCTTTTTCACTACATTTTTCTTTTTCGCAGGAAGAACGTACGACTATATAATCTGATAGAGATAGTCGGCAAGCGGTGCAAAGCAACGGAGATCGAGAGATGTGAGAAGTTTTGCTCATGGAGCTACGGATTACGCGGGAAGTTTTAAAAAGTAATTAGCGATGCCGCGTTGTCCGAGCTCGGTGACCCTACCAAGAGCACTCAGGATATCATTTAACGCTGATGATCCGTTTGAGCTCGTTTTTTTTCGCTTTTAGCCTTTTTTTTTATAAATTCTATAATAAGTACGAAAACGAGGATCGATAACATTGGATAACGTTCCTAAGCGCTTAAAATCAAATCTGCCAATTGCTAGAAGTGCATGAAAATAATCTCCGTATCGATCGTATTTTACCATACGGGCTTGCCGCAGAATCAATCGCAAGATTGGTGATGGTCAATCGACAATTAATCTCTTTAAATCAAATCTGATTTGTTCGGTCGAGTTGTTAAGTGTTCAATCGCTGCTCCGTTGATGCCATTTGATTCCGGTAATTCGAACTGGTTAATCCTATTGGAGTTCAAGGTCAGATTTAATTTGATAAATCCTGTTAGTTCTTTATGAGTTCTCGATCAAATTCAGGCGCAACCTGCTTGATTCTGGTATATCCTTCAGAAATATTCATCCGACTTTATATAAGTAAGTACCTCGATATTTATATTCTCAGTAGTACGAATCGAGTCCAGGTCGACGTACAGACGCAATGATCGAGCAAAGGGATGAAACGGAATGGAAGCACGTCGACTGTTCTTTTTATCATTTGTCAATGAGACGAAGGTACTATTACTGTCTGTTCAACTGACTCTTACACTACCACCTCTGTTTTCCACATACCTGCGTAGACGAACGAGAGAATGGACGCACAATACCTGTTTGAAAATACCCGGAGACGAACCGGTTCATCTCTTATCTCGTTGGTCTCGCAATAGTAAATTGAATTCCACCGGAAACACGGTAGCTGGCTTAACGGATTGCGACGCGCTGGCATGGCATGCGTATAGTTAATGGAGAGGAGAGACCGACAAAGAGAGAGAAAGGGCGAGAGAGAGAGAGAGAGAGTGGAGGAAAGGGTGAGAAACCGGAAGGTGTAGAAGGAAGAGAGCGAGAGCTAATGTATCAGCGTAGGTTTTCCTACTATTGTAAAGCCAAATGGACGTGAGTGCCGGGAAGAGTTCATCAACCACAGGCCGTTCATTATTAACGAAAGTCGAATTGACAAAACGGAAACGTGCGAGAGCCAATCCTCTTCGTTCGATACGAACTGATGAGAGAACTTTCACAATTCAAGAGATCTTACGATTATTTCGTATCGCTTCGTCCTTTGATTCTATCACAGATATATAAATTGGAGAATAATCCTCGGCTAGGATGGTCGATATTGGACACTTCCGAATTTTTCGATCACCATACCGTGCATTTCCAATCGACGAGACAGATTAGCGATAGATTATTATCATGTGCCATACGATGATCATATGAATATTCAATAATTAGTATCTTCAATGGACGATGGGTTTAAATCTGTGATAGAGAAAGCGAATTACTCTCGATGAAACGACACAGAGAGAGTCGGAACGACGTAATAGTTAATCTTTCTCTATAATTACACATTCGTTCCTTTGTTATCTCTTTTTCTCTGGGCGTGTCTCTCTTTCACATCCCTTTCTCATTGCCTCACCCCACCCCTCATTCGCTCAATAATGAAAGTTACTCTTTTTCGTAAATTCATATAACGAGATGCTCTTTGCTCGATATTCAATTCTGACAAAATATTTAATTAGGTATATATATATATATATACATTTTATTTCGATTGAAATTCTGTCGTGAACTCCTTTTCGAGGATGCACTTCTGTTGGTAAACCATGAAAATAATCCTTCGAGAAACCCGATGCCTGGAATCCAGAGTTTCCAGTTTTTTCTCGATAAGATGTCGCGAGAAAGAGAGATGGAAAGGGAGATGGACGGGTAAAGAGATAAATAGATATTCCGATGAAGAGCGATAGTCGAGAAAAGTGAATAGGGACTTTTTCAGAGATGACTTGAAACTATTCCAACGAGCATCGAGCTACGTAATGAAAAGGGTCACTAAATATTTGAACTCGCGCTGCCGCGATATAGCCACGGCGTAGAGTCAAAGGTGCTCTCTGCACTCGAAAAACAAACTGTTTCGGTTGGTGCGCGGGTATACCTGTCTGAAAAATAAAGTGGCGTTGCTACCGCAAGTAGCAGAATGACGGAGTTATGGCACGGAACACCCAGAGATCCGTTTGGCGAGCTTTGCTTCGATTATATATATATATATATATATATATATATATATATATATATATATATATCTTAGTAGCAACGCTCTTTGCCAAAGCGATTTGTCTATATATATATATATATATATATATAGAACGTAGATTTTGAGACCATTTTCGGGTATGTATAGTTTACTTTGAGGACCGCTGGCTGTTTCGAGGACAGT
>JAPYZT010009250.1:0-11526 GCA_030522965.1 Tryphoninae sp. A BG-2022a | reverse complement strand
GTGTGTGTGTGTGTGTGTGTGTGTGTGTGTGTGTGTGAGTGAGTGTGTGTGTGTGGGTGGATATGCGAACGAACGAAAAAGCGAGTTGTAACCGAGGGAAAAACGGTCGAGCGATAGAGAAGAGCTGACTAGTAAAGATTCGAGGGTGAGTGTATATACATATGTGTATATACATAAGCCACTCCATAGCGCCGAGTGATTCCTCTTCTCCTGCCACTCGAGTCCTCGAACGTATAACTCTAGGAATATCGTAAAATCCGTTGAAAAAAAAAAGAGGGATGAAAAAAAAATGTATCTCAAACTCTCACCCCCCCCCCTCCCCCTCTCGTCTGAGAATGAAAATGCGAACTGCTCTTTCGTCGCGAAAAAAAAATACGTTTGTGTATGTATGTGTATGTGTGGGTGAATGGTACGTAGAAAAGGTACATCGTAGAACTCCGGAGAATAATTCGAGGGGGTGGGGGGGGGGGGGACGATACGTCATACATATTTGAACGTTCGATCATAGTTCCTTTCTTCTCATTTTTCAACCTGATATTTTCGTCTTGACTCTGCTCTATCAAATTTGCTCGTGCCAAAAGCATTTATTTTGTTGCAACGCGTTTTATTCTATTTCTCAAAAATGGAATTGAGAATCGATCTCAAATTCGATACGAAAAATCTTTGTTTTCTTTATTGGGAACATTTAGATTTATGAATTTTTTGAATTTTCGTAGAATTATAAATTGAAAGAGAGAGAGAGAGAGAGAGAGAGAGAGAGAGAGAGAGAGAGAGCGATGACACAGTTTCTATCATGAGCAATTAAGTCCTGAATTCATGGAACGACGAGTGAAAATTCGCGGACATTGGAGAGTATATAAGTATACGTATATTCTGCAGCAGCGGGTAAAAGTGGAATATACGAAAATTCTTGCGTGTGGAAAAGAGACAGAGATCGACGTACCAGATGGTACGTATTTGTCGAGCGGTTTAATCGCATCTTCCACCGCCTTCACCCATTTTCCCAGTAAGCATTTCCATCTCATATTTCTCTTCATATATATACATATATATATATATATATATATATATATATATATACATACACATATATATGAGGTCTTACGAACCTCTTCTTCTCGTTTTCGTCCGTGAAAATGAGAAATTGAACGAGCTGCCAGGAGCGCACTCTCGCTCGAGTTTGGTGCTCACGCGTCTATATATGTATATATACACACACATTTTTAACCCCCTCCCCCCACATACGTATTAAACCAGCGGATCTCCCGGTTTTACGGTGGATGAAATCTGTCCCCGGCATAAGCTCAGCCCTCTTATCGACAAGAATATATGATAAAGTGTCCCGCGTAAAGTAAAGAAAAAGTCAAGAAAAAAGAAAAAAAAAAATAACTTGCCATAACGCCAGGGTAGACTATCGCGATGATTTGCATCTAGGACTTGTGATGAAAAAACAACAAACCTTTCGGTGTAAAGAAAAAACAAACATGCTCGAACTCGTTTTTCTTTCCACGAAACACTACGAGTTTTTTTTCGCAACCAACGATAATCATCGAGAAAACTTTCACACCATTTTGTTCTTTTGCTTTTAAAGATAAAGCTTACTTTGTTTTCCGTTTAAAAAGTATCGATCGCGTATGACAAGAGCGGTCGGGGAAATGCAATAAAGCTTTTTCAGATCAGCGATGGAAAACTGGAACACACAGAAGCGCGAGATAGTGGGAACAATCGGTGGCGCAACGTCTAGCGTATACTTTCATTTCGAATACCACTCACGCTCCTGGGATGATCCTTGCCAACGCGGGAAACAATAAAGATTCGAGGATTTCGCGAACGGCGCGAGCAAACTCGTATACACATACGCGTATATACATATATGCATAGAGATAACGCGCATATATATATATATATATATATATATATATATATATAATTGTCTCGAGTAGTAATGGCAGTTATATATCTATAGGCGAAACGAAGTGCCCCGAGAGGACACACGAGAGAAAGTCGAGCATTCGTAATCCCGATGACGCGATAATGCTGACCACCCTGCCAACCGAAACAATTTATAAGTCCTATCTCGACAGGTCGCTTTAAATTATGAAGCTCTTTATTACGACTCCTATGTCCTTCATATATATATATATATGGGGGAAACGGGGGTGGGGCAAACATCGGAAGGAACGAATGACCATCCTGCTCCATCCTTCGATTATTATACTTTAGTCTTGGTATAACTATATATAGTGAGAAAATACGATGATATTACATTCGAACATTGTGTTAGCCCAGCTGCTACGTGTTTTCGCGAGAGAGGGAGAGAATCGACGAATACGGAACTAACAATAAGAGCCACAATCGAGTTTCACGCGTCTGTGTTTTTAGGTATGTATGCGAAAATTCGTCAATTAATTATGTGTCTTGTTACTCGTCGTCGATGTTGGGTCACCTACAAAATGACGAAATGCTCAAAGCTCTCGCGATAATGTAGCACTCGATTACACGAATTCCAAGATGGTTTACAGTATTGGGAAACTAATGTTGTAAATTCAATTCGACTCTGTAAACCCTTTGTTTTATAGTATGCGTGTGTACACACTGCGATAATAATTTTATTACGAAATCATTCCTCGATTAATTCGCGAATTGATCGAATCCAGATATTATGCGGGATTTAATTTGATAGGTTCGAAGGGTTTGTAATAATTGAAGGAAAAATAGTAGAAACTGGAGGCAATTAATGGTTCAAATTTTGAAAATTTATGACATATTATTGAAATAAAGACGATAAGAAAATAATTGACACGTTGGGAGAAGAATGTTTTGGTTAAACGATAACGTTTTTCATCCCAAGTTTTGTATAACTAATTATATATCTTGTTACTCGTCGTCGATGCTGGGTCACCTACAAAATGACGAAATGCTCAAAGCTCTCGGGACAATGTAGCCCTCGATTACACGAATTCCAAGATCGTTTACAATATTGGAAAACTAATGTTGCAAATTCAATTCCACTCTGTAAACCCTTTATTTTATAACCTACGGGTGAATACGTTGTCATTTCTCGATAAATAGATCGAACACAAATATTATACGGAAATTTAATTTGGCATGTTCCAAGGGTTTGTAATAATTGAAGGAAAAATAGTAGAAACTGGAGTCAATTAATGATCGAAATTTCAAAAATTTTTGACAAATTGTCGAGATAAAGACGATAAGAAGATAATTGGCAAGGTGAGAGAAGAATGTTTTGGTTAAACGATAACATTTTTCACCCCAAGTTTTGTATAACTATATATGCATGTCCCGAACAAGCTCGAGGGCTTATAACAAAGAATGTGGGAAAAGCTCAGTGACAAAGAGTGCTTTGGGCAAGGGAATATCACGAGACACGTATACGTATCGATGGGTTACCGTTACCTTGGAAATATCCCGCTCGACTCACGATTCATGACGAGGGACGAAGAAAGAATGAAAGGAAGAACGCGAGAGAAGGGTGAACTCTCGCGAGATACCGCGGCCCCAAAGGCTGCGAGAGATAGGAGAGAAAAATTCTCGACGACGTAACTAACGCGATCTAAAGTCGTAACGAACCGTGAAAATGAAATTCCACTGAGTAACCATCGATCGTATCGTCCCTACGACACTAATATTCTTCAATCACACAGACACACGTTTCTCACCACCTTTTCTCCTATTTTCTATCGAAAATACTTATTTCTCTCGTTTTTTACGGTCGATTATAGGACGAAGACAAATATAGCGAGGTAAAATAAAAAAAATTATTTTTTTCTCTTTGTGGTTCAGGGAGCGAAATAATTATTGATTCGGATGCTTTTGAATTATTTGTAAACTCCGATAACTACGGAGAAATTAAATATTTATCGATATTCGTTAATAAATTAATAATTGTATAATACTTAATACGCATCAATGTACGATTGATAAATAATATCGATGATTCGCGATGGTTTGTTAATACAACCGAATAATAATTATGCGGTAACTGTAGTACACAGCTATCGCATAATTATTTCAGAAATTCGTTCAACAATACGAAATCATTATAAAATCATAATTTTTGAGCTACGTTATCGAACGAGAGAAATATCAGTCAATACACGAGGGCGGTAATTAACGATGTTTATATAATTATGTAATTTTTGTGATTCAATTTCACGGATAGAATAAAAAATTATTACTCTCACAAAAAATTTATTATAAAAAAAAGAGAAGATTGTCGACTTACCATTAAACTAAAAGCCCGATAAACTGCCCCGATGTAATCCCTCCATAGCACGCGTGGTGACTTCGAAGGTATTTTGGGCTCGGGCACTTTCAATTGGATTTTAATTTTATAATTAGGATTGTTTACGTTTGATTAATGTTTGAAAGTTTGTTGTTTTTATATTTTGTTACCGCGACACAAAACGAAAAACTTTTACTGGACGTCGCGCGACACGATGCAAAACACTCACTTGCCTCTCGGCGACTGGAAGAGCGCGAACACTGTACAAGTCTCTTCGGGTATGGTACTACGAGGAGGCACGATGCGCATGCGAGGTAAACATGCCGCAAGGAAATATACTTTTCAACCGGTGCACGCGCATCTCTCTTTCTTACGCATTATCGATCGATAATCTTTCAAATTTGTTGTAATCATGAGGGTGAAATATTATTTAATAATGAGATATAGATGATATAAGGGGAATAAGTCGCGGGGTCACGAAGTGAATGGAATAATAATGGCTGGTACCCAACGATAATAAGTGATAGTGCGAGGCGACAGAAATCCGATTTGCACTTCCACGGATCGTTAAATATCTCTCTGTTCTCTATCAAAAGAAGTGGGAGAGTGGATCCACTCAGCACTAGAGAGGAGGTTATGTTATGTCAATTTATATGTACATATGTATACAAACATATATACATATAAATTGACTTGCTTTTCATCCCGGAAAATTGCTAAAAGATCGAATTTACGACTTATTTTATATTTATTTTTAGAAAAGACTGAATGTCGAATCATTAGTGTCACATTAATATCATTTCAGTTGGAAATAAAATTCCTCCTTCTCGTATTGGGCCCGGCGAGGGAATGAAGAGAGGAGTGGGCCCAAAGTGGACAAATCGTCGAACGGCGATGTTGCCGGAGAGGGGGGATAGCGAGTGAGCGATTGGATGACTCGGTGAATCGGGGCGGGGCGCAGGAGCTTGGACCAATCCGCAGCAGCCTGTGCCAATGCGTAACCAATCCCGGAGCGTTCAAAGAGGAGTGGGGAGCGGAGAACTGGGTCCTCGAACGAACTGATTGGCCTTGAGGAAAAAATGGATGAGCGTTTTTCAAAAACGGTTCGCACAAGACGCATCGTGTGAGCATGTGGGAGGGAAATGGGCCCAAAGTCTGCGACCAGGCCCGTAAACAATTGTCTTTACTCGACCTCTTGCATTTACATTCCCCGGTCTAACACTGTCGCCAAAGTGTCTTTTTGTATTCACATCTTCTTCATCGTTTCTAACAAGGAATCGATATTATACGTCCCATTTTTATTTGAAAAAATATGAATATTCATGTCGAGTAAAATATTGAACGACAACAGTGGGCTCGGTAATAGTAAACGGTATTCTTAACTCGTTTTAAATTCTCGCCAAACCATTACGGTACTCTACTCTTTATTTATGGGCTATAGTCGGCCGGTACTTCCTCGTGCTTTTAAAACTTTTCCCAAGCGATTCAAACTTCGTCTATAGAATCGACTGTCCGATAAAGCAAAAACACGCTTTTCAACGTCTAACTATCTATTAACTCGAGCGCTAGTAAGTTCGACGCTATCCCCAATGATCAACTTCAAAACGTAAAAGAAGAAATCCTCGATAATAGACAATCCTAAACGCGGTTGCGAATAAGTTGGACAAACGTCGCTCGGTGGACATAAATAATGAAACAGCCCAAACATTACGAGAAAGTATTTAAGCAAGACAATACTCCCAAATAGTTTTCAAGTCCCTCGACGAGTACGAAGGATGAAATTAAAAATTATAAAAATACAACAAAAAAACAGCCCCTTCTCTTCGTTCTCGTGGTAAGCACGTTTTCACCCCTCGTCGTACCGACTGCCGCTCTATCGTACCGACATAGACACACACACACACACACACACACACACACACACACAATCTTTCTTAGTTCGTCGTCGAACGACTGCAGCGTCAGGGCTCTTATTTTGAAGACGTTTTATTGTCATTTTACAACTTCGTGCTTCGTTGACGCGTCCCGCTATAGTTCTTATCATCGCACGGGGAACAGGAATATCGTTCGTCGTTCTCGTGCGCGAGAAGACGAGCCGAAAGGGAGGGAAGAGTAGGAAGAAGGCCCGCACGAAGGGAACGTCAACGTCGACAATAAAAGTAAAATAATTTCGCCACGCGACGCGAATCGTATTATTATGTGACGTCAGCACGGACCGTTTTCAGCGGTAGTTAAAGAGCGCGTGCTGCAAACATTTATACACAGGATGGGTGCTGAAGATTGAACGAAATTGATACGAGGCATTGGCTGAAATTTTGCAACGCTTGAAATTCGACGAGCACGTTTAAATTCAAGCAAACCCGACGATGCCATTTGATAAACTTTAATCGGCAATATTATTTATCGTATTAATGAAAACTTTCGTACTCGTTTAACTTCGTAACGCGACGATAAATCACTTCCGACTTCTCGTTGTTTCGTGGCAAATGCTCGAAACGATTTTCATGAAATTTCTCACGATTATCGTTTAAACGCATGAATGTCTCGATGCAAAATTACATTCTAACATAGTTCCAAATGTCCAATAAAAAGAAAACAATTACATTCGAATTCAAACTGAAACAGTCTGCGAAACTAATTGATGGATAAACAAAATGTATAACAATTTGAAATACTGTCTGTTTGAGCAAAATCCAATTATTCGTTACTGTACATGGAACGAAAACTTGTCCGCTTGCGTACGGTGGTATTGCGAAAACAGGATTGTAACATATTATTTCCGTACGACGGTACGAGGATACGCATTGAAATCGTACGCGCGGACACGATCGTCGATGCCGCAGTCTAACAAAACGGTAGAATGATCGTGGAAGAGAGAGAGAGAGAAAGGATCTCTATGTCGTTGAATATATCAATGGCGGTGGGAGGGGAGGAGGCTGTAGGAATAGGAATAGAGGGGAAGGAAATGCAATTGCCGCTTGTATGCGCGTGCCAGTCCGTGTTAGCGTAGAGATTGACCATGGTACATGTTGGGTAAAGTCATTAGCAACGAAAGCGTTAACCAAGTTACGGTTACAGCAGTAACAGCAGCGCTACTGGGACAGTTGCGGGACGCTGCGGAACTAGAGGTGGGGCACAGCCAAAGTTACACGTACATCCTATATGAATGTGTGTGTGTGTGTATATGTGCATGCTTAGCCCGATATATATATATGTATACATAGATTGCTCAGAGTCAAAAGGGCGCAAGGAGGGTGATTCGAGTAAAGGATCGAGGTCCTTGTCACGCGCAGTACGATCGATATGCGGTAGAGTAGGAGAAATGCTGGTGGCGCGAGGGCACTGTCTCTTCATTGAATTACAACTTAGGCACATCCCAACGCTCGTGGGTACTACTAGTCCTGGCTTTACGACGCTTCTCGGATTAGCATGCAAATTTGGTGCATTGAATTTCATAGTTTCGACAGCTGTGTAGAGAGAGGAGAGCACAAGGCAGAGCGTAGGAGAGAAGGAGGCGGAGATTGATGAGGAGGTGGAGGATCTAGAGCGAAGAATCTGTGCCTCCCCCCCACTCCGTTGCTCTCGCGCGCGCTCCCTCCTATCATTCCGTCCCGCTTGGTATATGCTGTAAGAGGTCCTTCCGTTCTATACCAGCCTATTCCACGCTTCGCTATCCTCCATTTACCATTCCCAAAGCATCCCTAATTCAATGACATGTTTCTCCTGTGACGTAAATTCTCTGGAACTCCTGGACATTGGTCAAAGCGCCGGTGCGTTCGTCCTCAAATTAATATTACGACGATGAATTGGAGATCTTTTTGTGTTTTGTTTCAACGTAAATTTTTATCTCTTGCCCAATTTCCCCGGTAAATTAGGTCATCGAGATTTTGACGGAGACAGAAAAAATGTCAATGGCGGGAATGAAACGAAGAGCCATTTTTACGAGTCGCGCATTCAATTAAAATTTCGTTCATTCGAACGAGGGGAATGAAATTGTCGATTTTACGAAATCCTCGTTCCGTTCGTTACCTGTGTTTTTTTTTCGGCTGTTGTGGGATTTTTTGTTATTGTCATTTTTTTTTTGATTCTATTTTCTTTTTCGTTAATTCCAAATACTCGCGATTTTACGCTCAACGAAAACGCAATTATTCCACGGGAAATTATTTGTTGTCCTGTTTCGTGTTCTCCCATGAGCCAACAACCATCGGCCGAACGCTACGAAATATTAAATTTATAAAAAGTGAAAAAAAAAAAAAAAAGAATACACACACTCACACTCACAGTCGAGCAGAGAGACCACAGAGGAACCGCCAGCAAATTTTCATGACGAGCGATGAAAATATCGAACAACGACCGAACGAGACGGTGAGACGAGGGAGAAAATCACCTCGCGCCAAATATATTTCGACGAAATATAGCCACAACTATTTCCGCGATATTGCTGTGTTAATATTCAGTCGCATATATAAACGAGACACTCGATGAACCGGTAGTGCACCGTGTCGAGTTGTTATCCCTTCTCTCTCTCTCTCTCTCTCTCTCGCTCTCTCCACGCCCATGTCCTTTTTTCACGTCAGCGAAAAAAAAATTTATGACATAAAAATTGTGATGAAACAAAAAAAACAAATTAACAGTCCCACATTCATTTCTCTACTCATGCTACCTACTGGAGTCCCTTAAACCCTTTCTCTCAGACTCTTTCTTAAGGTAGTTCTATCGTGACATTAAAATCGAAAATTTATTTTTCAGTTTTTCTCACATTCAAAATAGTTTGCGGGCTCAAGCTGATAAAGAAAAATTGTTGCAAATTGACTAAAGAACAACATAATCCAAATTCAAGGTCATCCAAGGTGTACTTGCTGTATAATTACAAAAATTGCGAAAATTCTTTTCTTTAGATTTTTTTTGAAAAACTATATCAAGCTTTTTTGATATTGCATAAAAATTAATATTTGTATGCAATATCATGTGTATCACTTTTAACATGCGCTCTTATGAGAGACTACCGAAAATTCTGATTTTTAGCAATAAATATCTCAACTTCCGTGGTAAAACCATCCAAAAATTATTACGCACGTATATATGACATCAAAGAACATATATATCCAACTTTTCAACAAAATCTTAAGAAAAGGATAAAACGATAGAACTACCTTAAGATAATACCATATCCTTCATATTTCTAATCAGCCTTTCTTTAATACTCCTCCAACACTAATCCTATCAAGACCTCTCTCTCTCTCTCTTTCTCTCTCTCTCTCTAATTCATCAGTTAAAATACAATTTATCAAATGCGCAACTTCGCCATATTTAGTCGCCAGATTTCCACACGAATAATCCGCCATACACCATTATTGTCTCGATATATTGCATTGCCGTAACCCCCCCCCTCCCCCCCCCGTAAAACCTCTCTTTGAACGGAAACAAAATTTGATCCTCCGAACCACCCGAACTTTCAAAAGTAAATTGCGAATGACGCGAAGAATTCAACATTTTTTTTTCATCCGAATAGACTTCAATTGGAGGTTATAGAATCGGAAATTTCCCGCGCAACACGAATATCACCATTTTAATGTAAATATATTAAATTGCAATTTACGAAAATATTCAGTTTTTCGACCTTTATATCAATAAATTCAAACAAATCGGCATTATAATTATTGCATTAGGCAATAAACTCTTTCTGGACGATGAAAATGTTGACCTCCCACCATTCGTCACATTTTAAAAAATAACAAAATTCGAAATAATCAGAATTTTTGTGAATTATTTGAAAAAAATGTTCATTTTATCATTCTGATTCTCATCAAGCCGATAAGATCCTGACATAGCTATTAGTGCGATGGGAGATCGAAGTCTGCAACCTTCTACCTCCCTGCCACTTCATCTTTTCCCCCTTCCTATTCTTAACGGGACACAATTTATTGTCCCTCTCCATCAAACTCTCGTAGTTTCTCACCTCGTCCTGTTAACATCAGCCTTGTCCCTCGTATTTCTCGTGCACTTGATGCCTCTTCTCCAATTTCCCTTCAAACTTTTCCCTTCAACCTCCCTCCCACCCTCTTCATTCACCTTTTAAAGCCGGCACCAATAGGCTCTCTATTTTCTATTTTTTTTCTTTTATTTCCTCCACCCCCCCCCTCCCCCGGTTTCGCCTCTACTCCGTTATCTCCTGGACTCCTTTACCCTGGTACAAGTCTAGAATTCTAATGAAACTGTGGAGAAGGGCAAGGGAGACCAGGGAGAAGGACGATGCAGCAATCGCGATTGCACAGGTACGGGTCGATCCGACCACACGAGGATCTATTTTTCCAACGGTCATTCAACCCCCTCAAACCTCGTCCTTTGCTACCCAATTCGCCTTTTGCCCCTCCGGGCTTTCTATAGCTACGACACGTTCTCGTATATACCTGATTCCGGAAATCGAAAGCGTCTTGACCACACGGACCAACGGAAACGTCGACGAGAAGAGGACGAGAAAATTGTGGCTTGTGTACGCTATATATATATATTTATACTCCTTGTTGTTGTTGTTGCGTATCGTCGTAAGAACAACAAAGAAGAAATCGTCTTTGTTCAACCGCTCCCAACATTTTTTTATTTCGAATATCCTCAAAAACCCTACACAAAATTATCAATAAAGTCTTTCTGAACAAAATTTTAAAAAAATTATCAAAAATGCAAACGGTCTCTATTGTTTATACGTCGGAGAAACAATCCATTCGTTTTACTTATTTTTTTATAATAACTTTTGCAATATTTGAAGATATCTTTTTTTACTTTTTCTTTTTCTTGCAGATGTTCGTTGTTAAGGATTCGTTGGAATTACGACGCGATTATAACGAGGATGATGGTGAATCGATCGAAACTTCCGCTTCGAGTTTCGAGATGTCGCGCAGTCAATCAAAACTTCTCTCTTACACACTTTCATAACTATTTATATCTTCGCTAGAGCGATGCCAACTTGACGTTCTGCAAATACTGATACCTCGATAACGAGCCGGAGTTTGGAACGACGACGAATCTTTCGTTACAAGATTTCCGGGAGAATTTACTTCACGCGCTAATAAAAAAGATATTAACATCTTACGCGTATCGATAAAAAAGTCCTGAGATGTAAATCGAGTCGAACGAAACAGAATTGTGAATGTACCAAGCTTGTTTTATTTACCTCCAGAGCGTTAAGGGAGCTTTCCAGTGTGACAGCCCGAAAAATCGCTGTTTTTCGCGATTTTTTTTTTAAAGAAAAAATAATCTAATCGGTCTGGTTTTTTTTGTAT
>JAPYZT010009249.1:0-11411 GCA_030522965.1 Tryphoninae sp. A BG-2022a | reverse complement strand
GTTTTTTCGCGTTCTCCCATAAGGGCCTGTGTTAAATATGGCAATGAGTATCTCGATTATTTAGTCGATCTGAGTCTGATGACATTTTGCACGTATTTTTATATGACATCAAAGAAGCTTCAATTAGTTTTTACAAATCTCATGAAAACAAAAATTTATGTTTTTGTTTGTTATATAACAAATAAACTATACGTAGGATCAATTTGAATTTTTAATATGTTATTCTTCAGTCGATTTGTAACAACTTTTCTTAATGAACTTAAACGTTCAGTTCACTTGGAATGTGACAACAAATAGAAATACAATTTTAATCCCCCCCCCCTACCTTAAGGATCTTAAACAATTTTTTTGAACTTACTCAATTTGTTTGAACGCATTTCTCGATTCTCCAGCGGTGTAGCCAAACTGATAATTGTCCCAAGCTTCGATGATAAGGACGTAACTACTCTTGATCTCCCAATCAAGCGTGTCGGCAACTGTGAGCGATCCACTTTCAGGATGAATAGCAAATTTTCCCTGTGACGACATTCGATCGAGCAAAAAAGTTATTTTTCCAAAGTCACCGCTGTCGGGATCCTTAGCTTCGATCCGGGCGATTTCCGTCCCGATTGGTGAATTCTCCAACGCCGTCACGTTCGTTAAGTCCGTCAGGAAATACGGATTATTGTCATTTTCGTCTAAAACTTGAACGTAGACTTCCGAAAGACTCGACCTTGAAAAACAAAGAAAGCAATTTTGATAAAATCAAGAAATCAAGAGTAAATATAAAACATAAATTTCCCAAGAGACTTTCGCGTTCCCACCTCGGTGGAATTCCAGAATCGGTAGCTCTGACAGTCAGATTGAGCCACGAGTATACTTCTCGATCGATTTTATTCGCCACGACCATTTCCCCGGTCTCCGAATCGAGATGAACAAGATCGGTAATTTGTCTCGGACTTTCCATCGAGTAACTTATACTCCGATTTTTATCAGCATCGTCAGCTACGATACTCGCTATATGAACGCCATTTTTACTATTCTCCGTCACAGAACGTCTGTAAAACGGTCTTCTAAATTTCGGATTGTTGTCATTCTCGTCCTCGATAACGATGCTCAAAGTTGCTAGTACGGAAACAAAGATTGTACACAAACAATGAAAAAATCTTCTCCAATTGAAATCTTCATCCAATGAAAAATCTAAACGTACCGGAAGCGGTCTGTGATCCTCTGACAGCCGCGAGATCTTCGACAACGAGACCGAGTCTTATCGTCTCGACTCTCTCTCTATCCAACAAACGAATTACTCTCAGCAAACCATCCACTGCGTTTAATTCCAGAGCTGCTAGATAATCGTATTCCTGGAGGCGAATCAACGTTCCTTCTTCGTTTCGAGCTTCGGACGAATTTGGATCGATTCGATAGCGCAAAGTTGGAGCGATGTCTGGATCATTCGCGACGATGCGATGTACGTAAGCTCCGACCTTAGAGCGATTCGATAATTAATCAATCAATCAAATCGTTGATCAAAATCGATTGTTATCATTAAAAAAAACGTGACGTGTACCTGAGTATTTTCTCTGATAGCGACGGTTCCAGGATCGATAAAAACCGGTGGTTTATTATTGACGTCGACGATCGTAATATTAACAAGAACCTGTGCAGTTCTTTGAATCTCCGTCCCACTGTCTATCGCCGCAACGTCCAAACTGTATCTCGTCGTTTTTGGTGAAGTAAGATCGGGATCCAAGTTTGATCCTGGCGCGACTCGGATTATTCCAGTCTCTGGGCTTATCACGAATTTGTCACCAGCGCCGCTCTGAATTCTGTAGACGATTTTGTTGTTCGGAGACGAGAGATCTTTGTCCCAAGCTTTTACCTTCGTGATCAAAAATTACAATTTTAATTGTTTTAATTAAATTAGGAAATCTAATTTTTTAATATTGTTGACGTACTTGAAGGACGTTTGTTCCACCGTCTAAATCTTCAGGGATACTTCTTTTATACAGAGCTCTTTCGAATATTGGTCCATTATCGTTAAAATCTTTCAGATAAATAATCAAAGGCGCGTCCGAACTGAGACTCGGTATTCCCATGTCTCTTGCCCTTACGGTCAATTTTAAAGGACGAACGGATCCTTCTTTTTGTCCCTGACTTATCGGCAGAGCCTCGTAATCCATGGGATAAGCTGGTCTGACAAGACCGTTCTTCGAATCGATTGTAAAATTGCTCGAGAATTCGGAGGACACCAGAGAATAGACAATTTCACTATTTTTCGTACCTGGGATTTGATGGAAAGATTGATTATTATTTGATAGAAAGATTGATATTGATTCGTTCGTTCGCATAAATAATTTATTTTACGCTCGATTACCGTTCAAATCGATATCGAAAGCCTCGACGATCAACGGTGATTCGAATTCGTCCTTGTTCTCCCAAAGTACAGCCTCGTATTTGTTCTGCAAGAAAACCGGTGGATTATCGTTCACGTCTTTGATATTGACGATCAATTGAGCGGTGTTCCGATTTCCCTTGCCGAGATCGTCTCGTGCCTCGACCGTCAGGTAATGACGAGAGACAAGCTCGCGATCGAAACCCAACCCAGTTTCCCGCACGGTGATCATTCCGGTCGTTGAATTCAATTTTAATCTAAAAAATCAAATTTGAAAATTGAACAAAATTTGAAGAAAAAATAGAAAATTTTGTTTCGACGAAAAACAATTTAATTCAATTAAATTGTAACTTACGCGTGCGCGATACTTCCACCCAAATTTGTGTAGCGTATCCCTCGGGTGCCATAATTACCACTGTCCTCGTCGATCGCCTGAGCCCAAGCTACAGTCGCTCCAATTTCACAATTTTCCAAAATATCGACCTCGTAAACGTCTTTTGTAAATTCCGGATAATTGTCATTCTGATCTTTGATAAAAACCGTCACTGGCACGGCACTGTATTTCGGCTGAAAGGGTACCATTTCTCGAGCCACCAGTGTAAAATTAATCACTGCAAATATAAAAAAACACAAATTTCCTTCAAAATAATTTCCAAAAAAAATTGTCCAATACGACATCGCTCAATATTTTCATTTTTTACCCGATCTTTCTTCAAAATCTAATTTCGTCGGATCTTTGACGCGGATTAAAAAAGGCGCCTCGTTTATTCCTCGCGATGGCGTCACGTCGAATATTCCACCGTCGCCATCGATGAACATGCGAAAAGTTCCGTTCGTTCCCTTCAAAAAATAAATTGAAGAATAAAATTATTCCACGGTAATCGTAAAATCGTTAAATTGAAGAATTAACGGTTTACCAAATCGTGATCGTAAACTTCCGGTACGGCGTCGCCAATAAAATTGACCGGGGTATTGTGCGGTGCATTCTCGTTGATTTCAGCGAGATATCTACCGCTACGAAATTTTGGTGTCTCGTCGTTAACGTCCGTGAGAATAATCGTAACTTCGGTCGTGACCGAGGGAGGAGGAACGATCTTCGATACTTCTTTCACGGTTATCTCGAGAATAAAAGTTCCATCGCTATTCTCTTCCGCCTCTCGGTCCAACTGCCCTCGGGTAAAGACAACTCCGGATGTCGCGTCGATGTCGAAAAGATATTTCGGTCCCTCGGTTATGCTGTATGTAACTCTGTTGTTTATTCCTTTGTCTCCATCTATCGCTCTCACTTGAAAAGAAAAATTCAATTATCGAAAATTTTCAATATTTCCGACCATTTGACAGTCAAAAAATATTTAAACGAAATGCCAAAAAATGTCAAAGTTTATTTGGAATGTCATCCTGTTTTTAAGTCTGTAAAATGGATCGAGAGTGGAGCTAAATTGGTTTTTCGAAGAGAATCGATGAAAAGATAATGGGCGGGTCAAGAGCCAGGAAGCGGCAAACGGTAAAACTCGGTAATTGCATGCTCGAACATTTTTTGCTCGATCTTTAAAATATCGTTAAGAAAAAGTTCGAAAAAAGAAACGAATTCTGTGACGAACCTTGAAGCACCGACGTTCCAATTCTGGCGTTCTCGCTGATTCTTGCGACTGGTGTCATGGCAATAAATTCCGGCGGTTGATCCTCGACGTCTTGTACTTTTACGAGAATCGCGGTTGTTCCAGTGTTCAGCTTAAAAATAAATATTTGATTGAATTTTTTTGATATTATTTTTAATTTGTTATTTATAAATCGATTCTCAAACCTTTTCGTCGATAGCTCGATCGACAGCGAGAATTCTCAATTGATACAAATATTTCCTCTCGTAATCGAGATCGCCGACCAGTCTTATAACTCCGGTGCCATTTATCGTCGATATCGAAAAAACTTCGTTATCACCGTCCAATTCTTGAAGATGATAAACCACTTGTCCATGAGCTCCTTCGTCAGCATCCATCGCGACAACTGTCGTCAATATTCCGGGACCCGAATCTTCTCGAATAGTCAGAGTCGTTGGATGTGGTCGGAAAATCGGAACATTGTCATTTATGTCCTCGACGAGCATTAGAAGACTCTGAGTTATGAAATTTCCTTCACCCAATTTTTCATCCGTTAACGTGAGCACCAAAGCGTATTCGTCCCTGGTCTGCCGAACGAAACATCAATTTTTAACCAAAAAATCATTCTTTTTTAAATATTTGTAAAACGTTTGTTTAATTTTTATCTTATTTTTGTTTATTTTGATTTGTTTAGTGAATTAATCCTGGGAAAGATAAGCGACGATTTCTGAGATTACGCGATGCGTCTTGGCTCGTCAACGAGCTCGGGGGTTTTTGCGAAAGGAAGATATACGCTGAGTTTCACTTTAATGTACTGGACAATGTTATTATTAAGCGGTGCGTCGCGGAACCGATTCGATCCGCGGCGAGTACGTCGGCCGAGCGGAACGATGAGCGAAACGATGCATAGGAAGTTGAAGAAAAAAAATCAACAACAACAACGTAATAAGAATGAGAGGAAGAAGAAGAAAGAGGTATCGGTTGGGAGGAAGTCGGGACGAAGAGGCAGATGGTCCCTTTTCCGCTACAGCAAACCCGTAGACGCGGAACTGTATTAAAGTGTATAGAGATCTTTTGTGCTAATATACCATTCGAGGCTTGGGTGTAATTGGCATTACCGGTGGGTGATCGCGAATTCGCGATTTTTTTTTTCAGCACTCGACAAAGAGAGATCGTCGTAGGAATATCGACGATTTCGCGCTTGAGATGTCTTCTCGATGCAGTGGAGAAAATTGTTGACATTTATGTTTTTTTTTTCGAGGGTTTTTTAGTTTGATGGTTTATTGTATGAGAAAATGGGATTATGTTGAGAGGATATAAATGAGGAAAATTGTATCTGTGGCAAATGAAAGGTAAACGATTGAGGGAATTGTTAGGAAAATTGTATCTGTGGCAAATGAAAGGTAAACGATTGAGGGAATTGTTTAAAAATTGCAGTGGAGAAAATTGTTGACATTTATGTTTTTTTTCGAGGGTTTTTTAGTTTGATGGTTTACTGTATGAGAAAATGGGATTATGTTGAGAGGATATAAATAAGGATGAGGAATTTTATCTTTGAGGAATGAAAGGTATACGATGGAAGGATTTATTTAAAAATTGATAGGAAAATTTGATTACTCACTTCCCGATCGAGCAATTTGTTCAAATAAATATTAGCCTCATTGTGACTGACATTTTCGACTCTGATAACATCGCTTCCCGGTTGGTCTCTAACACCAAAAGTCAGCTTGTCACCATCCGGATCTACGCCTCTTAGCCTGTGAATTAGCGTTCCTGAATAAAACAAAAAATTTATTTTAATACACGATTAATTATAACAACTTTATGAAAAAGGAGTTTTTATTACATTTATCGATAACCACAATAATAAACTATTTTTATTTAATAATTAAAAATTAATCTTTAATTGTTATCTAATATCGATATTATTATTTAAATCATCATTGAGTAACGAGGACAATATTTATTCTACTTACCAACCGGTGTTTCTGGTCCTTCCTTGAGTCTGACCACAATTTCCGTCTGTCCGTCGATGAGAAACCGCGGCGGATGGTTTCTCGCGAAGCAGGGTCGCATGAGGCAAAGGAGGAGGACGAAGATACTCGTATCCTTGAACCGTACGCGCCTCGATGACTCGAAGATTCTTCTCGTCGTTTCCGACCTTGAATTTCTTTCTCCTCTCTTTTCGCCTTTCTTCGTCGCCATTTTAACTCTCACCTCGTCCACCATTTTCTCTCAAAAAATATGTCCTCTAATCCTCGACATGTTTAATATCCTCGTCTCCGTTACGACCAAACGATCGACGAGCGTTCGTCCCATTCATAAAAACAATTTTTCTAAAGACATTCGAGTCTCACTTTTTATTTCACTCTTAATCAAATCCAACTTCTAATGAAATTTGTCAACGTTACGTGACGCTCCTCGTCACAAAAATTCTTCCGTCGGCCTCTCTCTTTGTTCGTTCTTACGATTGTTTTGCCAACGAATTCCGAATGGTTTTAAAGAGGGAAAACAGAAGGAGTCGAGTCGAGGTGAAATGTTGCTTTTGTTATTAATTATCCAGGCTTGTGGTGCGACCGTGTAGTCAATTAACCGAGTGAGACTCGTTGCGCGCTTCATTTCTTTCCCATGTCACAACAGATGCCATAATTACGAGGCTCGGCCGCTGCCCTGAAACGGAGAAAATACATTCGCGATCTTAAGGTGTGCCACATTTTATTTATTTATTTTTTCTTTTTTTAACGAGAATTTAAGATTTTTCGTATCCGTTCTTATTCTTCGCATGTTTTATTCAATCACTTTGCGCTCGTCTCACCTTTGAATTATATTCTCATGCTTTTACGTGAATTGAATCGTTTCAAGGAGGTAATTTAAGGCTGGAGAACGTTAAGAGTTTCCGATACTTTTTTTTAACAATTATCAATGAACTATTTTTTTATTCTAGCAATAATCTAGATCGATATCGTTTCATGCTTTACGACTCTATCAATGTCTATCCGTTTCCGGTTCGAATTGCCCAAAGAGGCGAGACGCGCGAATCTCATCGGTTTATAATTCTCGCAAGGTCCCCGGAAGTAATCGATTAAAGATTTCATCCAGTCGATGAATTACGATCGAGACCAACCACGAGTCTCACGACGAATCAACTCGGAACAATTTTAACAATAAAATAACAATTTGTTAAATATCGATATTTCAATCGTATATCGATTATTCCATTCGATTGCAAAATATCGATTTCCGTTCGAACGATTATCGAAAGATTAAAAAAAAGTTGGGTAATTAAAAAGTGAAATATTATACCGTTTAATAATTTATACCGTAACGGTACACCATCCACGCCATAAAAGTAGAAAGTACTGTAAATTTTTCGTCCGACGAATAAGGAAAGGTAAAATTGTCGGCGAAGCGTGCCAGCGAAAATTCTCGTTGCGATAGAAGAAAAAATAAACACGTGGAAACGTGTTTTTCGCACGAAAAAATATTTTTTCCTTCGTTATTAATTAACATCGAAAACAGTTTAGCGAAGCTGGCAAGGCCGCGTACGTACGGCAACGATGCGAATAGTGCAGTCAGTTGGGCTCGAATCCGAAAAAGAAAGATGGATGGAAAAAGAAAGAAAATCATGAATTCGAACACTTAATTCGACCCTTAAACCGTGAAGCGTTATACCATTACACGGTGGTAATTGCAGTCTCGTTACCGTGCAATTAACACGGGCTTATTATATCATCTATGCGCGCGCATTAATATACATATATAGTCAGCCGATTATCGTTGGCAAGCCAAACAGAGTTTCCTCGACCAAATTTGCATAATGTAATCCATGCGGTTTTGTTATTTTTATTTATTCTCCAGCGGACCGACGATCTTTCGTCATAACGGTATCGAGTGGAAAATTTTTTTCCTTTTTAAATAAATTAATGCATTTACAGTTGAACAATGCATTTTTGTTTGGTTGAAAAAAAAATATTATTGATACCAGCGGGAATCGAACCCCGGACCTTCGGGGTGTGAGTCGCGAACGCTACCATTGCGCTATTGGCTCTCTTGAAAAAAATTTGTTTTATTTTCTAGTAATTATGTATCGCCTATTTCGAAAAAAATTTGTTTTATTTTTCAGTAATTATTTATTTCGAGCGAAATAACATTTCTTTTGTCCTCGTTATTATTCTTTCAATTAATATTTGTATAAGTATGATAATTTTTGTTTATCGAGGAAAAAAGAGTACACGGTTTTTGTTGTTGTTACTTATTCTCCATCGGACCGACGATTTTTCGGCATAACGGAATCGAGTGGAAGATTTTTTTTCTTATTAAATAAATAAATATATTCAGACTTGAACAATGCATTTTTGTAAGTTCGAAAAAATTCATCATTGATGTCGGCGGGAATCGAACCCTGGACCTATGGGGTGTGAGTCGCGAATGTTACCACTACACCATTGTCTTTTCTGAAAAAAATTCGTTTTGTTTTTCAGTAATTATTTATATTGATCAAAATAACATTTCTTTTGTCCTTATTAATCTTCCGATTAATATTCATACAAATATGACATTTTTTCTTTATCAAAGGAAACGATTTTGTTATTGTTATTTATTCTCCATTGGACCGACGATTTTTCGTCATAACGGAATCGAGTGGAAGATTTTTTTTTATTAAATAAATAAATATATTCAGACTCGAACAATACATTTTTGTTCGTTCGAAAAAATTCATCATTGATGTCGGCGGGAATCGAACCCTGGACTCGCGGGGTGTGAGTCGCGAACGTTACCACTACACCATTGTCTTTTCCAAAAAATTTTGTTTTAATTTTCAGTGATTATTTATATTAATCTTCCGATTAATATTCATACAAATATGACATTTTTTCTTTATCAAAGGAAACGATTTTGTTATTGTTATTTATTCTCCATTGGACCGACGATCTTTCGTCATAACATAATCGAGTGGAAGATTTTTTTTAAAATAAATTATTAAGTACATTCGGATTCGAACAATACATTTTTCTACGTTCGATTAAATTTAACTTTGTTTTTCGCACAATATTTGTTTCCCTCAACATAACATTTCTTTTCCCCGTTATTTTTCTATCAATAACAATATTCGTATAAATATAACAATTTTTGTTTATCGAGAGAAAAACATTGTTTTTCTAAAAAAACAATTTTTTTCGCGGCCTCAACGGTCTTCGATTTGAACAGCGAGTATTTTTCGCGGCAGTACGAAGATCCCGCGCCGTGGCGCACACGCCGACGCGCTAATGCACACGTATATACACACACACACACACACCGAGAACACACACTCACGATGATCAGCGGAGACAGTGCGTTCCGTTCTCTTCCATGGCTCGGGATGATTGCCTGATACTTTGGCGCACGTGAGCGCCCCTAGCCTGCGCAACTCGACGTTCAAAAATCACCGCTCGTCGTGCCTGTGTTGTGTGTGAGTACACAACGGCCTAGACGGCTCGCGGTAAGCGCGGGTATTCGATCATTCCCGGTTTACTCACTGCGATCGTCGAGCTAACGATCTTCCTTATTTGCTCGGTTTAAAATTGTTTAAATTTATTTTAAAAAATTGTTTTTTTTTTTTCTGTTTTTTGTTATTCGACACTTTTGGTCAAGCAATATTTTAATGTCATTAAAAGTTAATTAGTCAGAAAGTTCAAATTGGGTTCTCGAATTCGAAAGGCTTTCCCGGAGCGAGTAAATAAAACTATCCGCGACAATGTCAAGGTCTTGCAGCAGGACGTAATTGCGGTCGGGTGAAAGCCAATGGAGTTGAGAGAAGGAAAGAAAATAAGAATTATTGCTCGAGGAGAATCCGGCTTGTATGGATGAACGAGAAAATAAACTTTTACGTTCGGGATGAAAACGTAAGCGAAGATAAATTCTCAGCGCGAACAAAGGGACGGGAAAAACAGTTGCGTAAGACGAGAAAAAGAATGACGATTTTTCTTTCTTCTGCGTCTCCGATGATTAAATTCTCTTCTCGTGATTATTTTTTATTCGATCGTAATTGGCGAACGATGAAGAGTGAGAAATAATGTTTTTCTTTTTGTCACGGGTCATAAAGAAAATTGACGAAAGAACTTTCCAATCGTTCTTTTTTAAACGTTCTTTTTCCTTCTTCTTCTTCTTTTTTTTTTGTTGAAACGAATCAGAAACAGTCGAGATGATCTCGAGCTTCCGACTTGTTTCCGTTCGGGGTATTTCTCATCACGGTCTAGATTTCCCCTCGATGCCATTACGAGGCGAGAGTCTCGCGGCGGCACAAGCTCATCGATCTTTCCAAGGCGTTTCGAGACGTAGTAAAAAAAACTTCTTTCGAACTGCATAGCACGAGAGAGAGTATTATAACTAACGCGAAAAGAGAGCTGAGATTGATCGACCGAACGATCTTTCGTCTTAGGACGGGAAACAATGACTGACATTTCTATCGGTTGAATTATTTCAAAGAGAAAGAAAAGAAAAAAAGCTTGTTTTTTGTTTGCTGAAGAAAGCTAATACGTTTTATGGGAAAATAATTTATTCGATTGAACATAATTTATCTTTATCGCTCAATTACAAATACAAATTTATTGTCGTCTTTTTTGTTTCGATTAATTTTCAAATGCTCATAATTCTTGGGAAGTAATTTGAATAATGGCTATGATAAGCTAGATGGAATATTTTTTTGCTGAATTATAGTCAAGGACAACGTCAATTGTAGCAATTATCAACGAAGACTGTAATAAAAAAGGGTTATTTTTAAATTCGGTTTGGGTTTGAGATATTTTGGTGATAGAAAAGATGGGGGAGAGGGAAGATTTTGGTCTTTTGTCCAGAGAGTCAAGTGGCATGACGAGAGAAGGCCAGTGGCCGTGTAAGCTAATTTTAGTGAGTTTATGTCCTCGCGGTTCTTGAACCATCATCTGCTTCTTCAAAAGAATTACATGTATATACAAAATTCTTAATAATAACGTATGTTTGTATACACATGTGTGCCGCCTCTCCGGTAGGTGCTGCCGCTATGCGGCCGTCGTTTGTACTAATTTTGAATATGCCACTGTCGTGGCGTCAGAGTGGTGTCGAAAAAATTGTACGAGACAAATGCGCTCGATAAATTTAACTTTTTTCACAAATTTCGAGATCCAGATTGTTCGCAAATGCATTGGAAATTTGTTTTTACAAAGGGATTTAAGAGTCAGTGTAACTGGCGACGGGCTACTTGCACTTCGAAAACGGGATCCGTAAATTGTCCGACACCGAGCAACCGATCACCTTAAAATTTGGAGGATACATAGAGAATTATGGCATAAAGTGCATGACAGTCTTATATTTCCAAAATTTTCGAAAAAATTTTCCGGTGGTAACTGAATCTGCAAAAATTTTTCCAAAATTTTGGAAAAATAAGACTGTCATGCACTTTATGCTATAATTCTCTATGTATC
>JAPYZT010009244.1:0-14561 GCA_030522965.1 Tryphoninae sp. A BG-2022a | reverse complement strand
AAAACGACTTTACTCCAACCTCGATAACTCAGCTGTTTCTGGTCCGATCGACTTAAAATTTTGACACGTTTCAAGCAAAGGTTAGTACTCTAGAAAGACATGGTTACTGGTTTACTACGAGCGTCATCTCTGGGTTAGTCTCGGGACTTATTGATCCATGTGTTATATCGTTACATAGTCCGATATTTAGAATTATGAATTCCCTGTTTATTCTTAATTTTATAACGCTTTATCCTAATTATAATAGTTTTTCTGTTTTTTAACATAACTTGAGAACTTGGGAACTTTAGATCCAAATTACGAGACGATTGTTAATAATACATTATTCTATTTACTATTCGCATAATTAATGGTATGGTATTAATCGAAATTATTGAGAAGAATTGTTGAAAAACTAAAAATTATATCTACGAATCGAAGAAAGTCCTTACGATTTATAATAAGCCTCGGATATTCTGCGTTGTGGTTGGAAGGTTACCATACGGTTACGCAACTGACCATATTTTTTGAACCTGTCTCTTTCGGCAGCTTCTCAGCTGGGACTTTCGTGCATTTCTTCTTACGGCAAACCTAGAGCATAAAAACAGTTACATCGAATGTTATTCAAGCAATTCCATAATTCTTATCCACTGTTTATCCCTCCGTCGGTACATAGGGTCTTCGAAGGTACAAGCCAAATCTTCAAATTGAATATTTCTTGTTTTTTTTTTAATAAAAAAAAGCAGCCATTTCGGTAGTCAAAAAAAAATACTTTTCGAAAATAGCACATTCGCTGTATGGTGTAACGCTTTTATTTATAATAAGTGGATGAATAAATGATTGGATCATAGAAAAAAATGTAAAAGTAAGAATAAAACATTAGCAGGACTTTTATGACCCGGTTTACAGACTGTCCCAAAATTTAAGTGAACGGATGGAGGGTTAATGTCTGTGGAAAATTGAACGAAAGCAACATCCACGATACTTACATGTGATGGACCGCAGATGGATCCGGTCCCGGCGATTATCAACTGTTTTATAATGGCTCCACCCCTTTCTTGCATAGCACACTCGAGACGTTGGCAAATAGTCGATTTATGCTCTTCCGCCAACTAAAAATACAAAATCGGTGACAAAATGTTTTCTACTCCGTAGACTTTTTAGTAACGTATAGAACGATCGATGGAATGCGACATACATTACACATTCCTGTAGCGAATGTGTAGAACTTCTTGCATTGTTCCGCTGGAGTTTTTACCGTAGCCGGCTGATATTTAACGAAGAATTAAAGACATTTTAGTTCATTGCGTTTGAATCATTCGATATCAATCGAGCCGTCTTCGTTTCGTCGATTGCTTCGATATTTTTCATGATATTCTAATTAATCTCGAATACAAGTCGACATATGTACTGTTGTAATTAACAATATTTAATTCGTTAATATTTTATTGAGATAAATATTGATATTTTCGAAAATATTTAACGACCTGTGAGGCATTTAGGAAAATTGATTAGAAAATCTAGCTACCTCGATTAAGAGTAGGAAAAGGCTCGATTGATCATTAATGACAAATTCGATATTAATAATATTGATGAATATTACGATTCATGCCTAATCGTCTCCGTGAACCGCGACGAATGCAGACGCGCATATGAAGATGTTGAGTATGAGGAAATTTATCTTGGCCATGTTGGACCTAAAAAAAATATTCAGAGATGGATATGATTGATTGAGCAATGAGAAAGGTAGAAATTTTGAAAATCTTTACTTAAATATTGTACAAAAAGTCGGAGTATCGAGAAGTGACTGTGAGACACACCTGAGATACTTGTTTTGTGTTAGAGGAAATTTGCTTTCTGACAATGTAGCTTGGCTGGTTTCGCGTTTATATTCTATGTATTCCTACTACCGGGATCATAAAAGATGGTCGTCAACTGTAGACTTTTTTTATGATCAGAATAGTAGGAATAGATGCGCAGTGTATATATAGATTTATAGGAATATATTCTTCGTTGCTTTTGTACAGTTCGAATGAAGTTATTTTTTAATTGTGTTTAATTTGTATTATTCATCAAAAAGTATACGAACAATTTCCCAAATACCTACCAAAGAAAACCTGGTATTTAATGGACACTTACTCTCTAATCTAGACCACTTTTCCCTCTATTAGGTAGACTGTGCCCCATTTTGTACTTTTCCCTCAATCAGAATAATCGTTCTATTTTTACCATACAGTGACGCAAAGTAAAAAATGGAAGATTGACAATTGAAATTGCAGATATGAAACGGCGACTTGTAACTTAATCGACACAGTTATTAAATCACAATGTTTATCTACACATACACATCTAATTAAAGATTGAAAACAAAACATTTGAGACCCAAACTGAGAAACGTTTATTGACAGTACATTATTGCATTTGCCATTAACCAAATTAATTATATAGAAGATATTAAAAGTATTAATGAATTTTCGTAGATAAGAAAAATACTTTGTTTGATGAGGAGCAAATTCTTGCGACTAATCAAACGCATCCGCTACTTGACGGTTTGTTTGTGTGATGGGCTATGAAGTCATAATCCCAATTGCAGTCGTACACTTCCTTCGAACCTTCGACTTTGGGAAGTTTTGAAGCTGGGATACGAACGCAGTGGCGTTTTTGGCAAACCTAGAAGATAAAAAGAGTCGTAACGAATGATTTTCGAGCAATCGCATAATCCTTTTCTACAGTCTGAAACCTTTGAAAACTAAATCGACAACTACACCCACGATACTTACGCGTGAAGGGCCGCAAATCGTTCCGTCATCAGCGACTGCGAAGCCAGGAACGTAAACACCATTGCGGAGCTCGGCACAAGGAAGACTTTCGCAAATGATTTTTAACCATTTAGCTGGAATCTAAAAATATAAAGTCGATGTCAATATGTTTCCTACGTCGTCAACTTTTTAGTAATGCATAATGTTCGATGAAACGTGACCTACCCGACATTGTCCGTGAAAGTGTGTCGAATATTGCTTGCATTGAGATGACGGCGTTAGTACATTATCCGGCTAGCAATGAATGAAAAATTAGACGTGTTTTACTTCGTTACTTTCGAGCTATCTTCAATCAACCCAGCCTTTTGTTTTGCATCAAACGTTTCAATATTTTTCACGATATTCTAATTAATCTGGCATACACATTCAAAGATATATGTACAATCGTAATTAATCGATCGATTATATATTATGGAGATGGATATGAATATTTACGGAAGTGTTTCACGAGCTGCGATGAATTTTGGCAAGTAGATTTTGATAAATATCTAGCATGATGGACGGTAAAAAAAGGCTCGATTAATCATTAATGACAAATTTTGTATCAGTAATATTGATGAATATTACGATCCAAGAGCGATCCGCCCCGTGAACCGCGACGAACACAGACGCCCATATAAAGATGGTGATTATGAGAGAATTTATCTTAGCCATGTTGAACCTAATAAAAATATCCCGGGATAGATATGATTGATTGAGCAATGAGAAAATGAGATATTTTAAAAATCTTTACCGGAATATTTTACACAAAGTCGGACTATCAAGAAGTAACTGATTGTGAGACTCACCTTGGGAACACACTTGTTTCGTGTTAGAGGAAATTCGCTTTCTGACAATGTAGCTTGACTCGGTTCGCGTTTATAGCGTGCGCAAGGTTGACCAATGTGATTCAAAAAATCATAAATATTATCTATCTATTCTTACTACCGGATCATAAACAAAAATCACGCCGACCGTAAACCGTAGATATATTTCTCGCATGCGTAGTATGCCTCGACCTTGGTATCGTCTGAATTTTTCAATTTTTCATCAAATTTTTAAACTCATTTATTTATCAAAAAGACTAAGGCAAGAATATGAAAAAAGTACGTATAAATTTTAATATACGTGTGTTCGTGTGGATACATACACATTTGATCAAGGGTCGAAAAGAAAATACTTCAAACCCAAATTATGACACCTTTATTAACGATACTTTATTCCATTTACCATTCGCTAAACTACGATTCATTGAAAGATGAGAAAGTGAGAGATTTTGAGAAATTAAACTGTTTCTTATGCACAAGATCATAACTTTAAACATTTTACGAAAAGTAGATGTATCGAAAAAATAAACGAGACATGTCAGAGGTCGCTATTGCTCGTTGGAAGAAGTTTAGTTTGTTATAACATAGCTCGGCCAATTTCGCACTTATATATCTAATAATCGATTAAATCATTGCGATTCATTAAAATACTTACGTCGAGCTTAGATATCGCTACAATTAATATACGAACAATAAATATTTTCTCACACGTATCCCGACATTCTATTCTCCCCTTTTGCTATATCGCAAATATTTTCTTTTTCACAAGTACATAGAACTTCTTATCATCATATTCAAACTTATCAATATTTTTGTACGTTTATATCTCTATTTATTTATCAGAAAAACACTTGCAATCATCTGACGAAGAGCCTAGGATCGAATCGTGAATTTCCCGCCAGTTTCTCATTTCCACCGCGAGATGGCGCCACCTGTCGGTATTAGTACGGTAGAGCGCGATCGGCGCTCGCCGCCTCGGGCAGAACTCGCAATAAAAGAAAACCTTTTGGCGTTCGGCACTAACATGCGTGAATACGTACCGACTATACCGTTCGAAGCACGCGTGTGGATTCCGTGATAATTCCATTTCCTGTCTGCGGCATCGCGCACGAGGCTCCGGTATTATTATGGTTCCCATATATATATATATCTATAGGTATATATAGGTACAAGTAAGTCGACCGTGCAACAGAAGTTCGTATTAACCACACGCTCTCTTGTGTACAAGTGTAATAACGACGATTCTTCCCTCGAAGTAAGAAACAAAATAGAACAAAAAAAATGAAACGAAAAAAAGAACATACTCGAAAAAATTAAGAAAGAAAAAAGAAGATTCTCCCTCGAGACACGAGTGTAGCAATCGTACACGGGGAGCAATCTCCTCGACGTGCCACACCTCACCGAGATGAGGTATCTCTCTTGTCTCTCTCTTTCTCTCTCTCCGTCTCACCCTTGCTCTCGTCTCTCTTCTCTTTCGCATTGCCCGATGTGAAACCGATAATGACGATCTATAACTCGAGCACCGAGAGAACTTCTCCGGACCTTTCGTTCCTCGACTTATTTCCTCGCGAGTTTCCACGTACGTCAATCCATCTATACGCGCATAAGCCCAACTCCATATAAAAGAAGCGCATCATCTCCGATACCAGTTTCCAACTCTACGTTCGCAATGCACTTCTCTATCCTCGATTTTTTTCTTCCCCGTTTTTTTTTCGTACTTTACTTTCTCTTTTCCTTTTGTTCTTTATTCTTGTTTTCGTTTCTTTACCACGCGGCATTCAACCTTCTCGTACGTTGTTCCCCTTTCTTTTTTTTTTCAATTTTCTTTTTCTACATTGTAAAGCCGAGGGAAAAAAGAAAGACTCGACGAGAGTGCGAGACTCTCTCTCTCTCTCTCTCTCTCTCTCTCTCTCTCTCTCTCTCTCTCTCTCTCTCTCTCTCTCTCTCTCTCTCTCTCTCTCTGTCTCTCTCTCTCTCCCGCTCTTTCTCTCTCTCTCTCTCTCTTTTTCTCTCTCTCTGTCCTTTCTTTCTCTTGCACGAGCAAGAACGAAGTAAAGGTGGTGCAGAGAGGCTTGCGTCGGCGCGCATTACGTCCGTATTACGCGTAATGATAGGCCCGGGCGCCTCTATTAACGCGTAGCACCCGCGTTTTGCCCCGATCTCCATCTTCAAACGGCTACCTAATTACAGGACAATGGTGATGTGTATACGTACAAGCACATACATATGTGTGTGTGTGTGTGTGTGTGTCTGTAATACTTACAAGAACCGTCAGAGATCTCGCATACCCGCTGGCTCTCTCTCTCTCTCTCTCTCTTTCCCCTCTTTTTTCAACATTCTTTTTTTCGCTTAATTTTACTCTATTTTTATATTATTATTTTCTGCTCCATTTCTCGGGTGAGTACGATCACGAGAGAAGTCGAGAGGAAAATAAAAGCGCGCCGGAGGGACGCGAGAGAACACGACGGTGGGTCTTTTTCTCAACTCGCAGACAAAAAAAACGAAAGAAAAAGGGAGACGCGAGAGAAAGAGCGAGAGAGAGAGAGAGAGAGAGAGAGAGAGATATTATCGCCTGACAAAGAAAAAGCCTCCTAAACGCTCTCGTATTTCACCCGACTCCGCGTAAATCATTTTGTTAAGAGATAATCGTTTTACGACATTCAGTCTCCCCTTCGTCCTTCGATGTAGCACGCGACTCTTCGTCTTCCTAGCGATAAACCGCGATCCCATTCTCTGTATTTATATTTATAGCTCAAAACCAGCCGTTTCACTTCCGTCAACAAGACAAAATAACAATAACAAAATAAAAATAAATTAAAAAAAAACAGGAAAATTCAAATAATCAACCCTTGGTCGTTATAATTACATCGTCGAAGGTGTCGAAGCTCGGTAAGGGTCGAGTACCATCGCGTTGTAATTTGTTCCCACACGAGACAACGTTCTTTACGACTTTAACCTCCGTTCGATATTCGCTCTACGTACCAACGGACAATGTGTGGTGCTCACTCGATGAGTTCCTTTCTCAGCTGTATCCCATCGGGGCGATTTATGAGACGACCGAGATGGAAACGTTGACACCCGAGAGAGGTGACACCTTAGAAATCTCTTATTCTTCCTAACACACACACATATACATACCTATATATCTATATGTATATGACAAAAGGAGAGACGTAGACGATCATTAGCGACGACGTGAAAGCTATCGTTTCGAGACCCATGTTCGTTCCATTGTTTCATATGCTAAACACAAGTGGAAGATAGGTCCGTCCTATCTCACCGGTATTATCATTCACACTTAATATCTGCCATTAGAACGAGCAATGGATATCCGTCGAATCGTTTTCCCGTCGACGTAGACAGTTGTCTCCGCTGAGGTCCCGGACACGACCCGTCGACTCGATGAAGACGAGAAAACTTATGGTACGTCGAACACCTCGGTCCTATCCCACTCTCCTCGATCGTCTCATCCGCGATATCGTACTTACTTCGGATTTAAATATATATATATATATATATATATATATATATATATATATGTAAGTATGTATGTATGTATATATAGTTATACGTATATGTATCTGTATACGATGATTGTACCGTAGAGATAATCGAATGAATAATGCGGGTCGACTTCATCACGATCTTCGTGGCAGTAACTCTTCTCTCGCTCATGGCGCTTATAGACACCGATCGTTCGCATATACGTGTGACAATAGATCGTTCCAATACGCCCACCTATACCTTCGTTGTATTCAGAGTTTATCCTACCGGGTGTTTCATTGCCCCGGGAACGTAAATTTATATTTACGTCACATTTACTCAAGGCTTCTTGCAATATCGAACGTCATATTTTTATCGTATCGTCGGATGGATTTATTCCGTAATGAAAGATAAAGCGTTACTATTTTATAGCTCGTTACGAAGAAATCAATATGTTTGTATAATTTAAAAAATTTGATACTCTTAAAGCGAATCAAATTTTAATCTAAACGATAAGCTTTCTATAATTTAAAAAATTTGATATTCTTAAAGCGAATCAAATTTTAATCTAAACGATAAGCTTTCTATAATTTATTATCATTTATATCGAAAACCTAAAACGTCTCTTATGGCTTATTCGTAAGAAACAATATATTTGAATATCGATAAATTTCACTCGTGTAATATATTAAATTCAAAAATATGAATTTATTCGTTATAATTTCGATTAAATTCAAATTTGTATCCAGATACGATTTTTTAAAATGATTTTTTATCGCTATACCGATGTAATAACGCCGTAACAAAATTAAGAAAAGAAAAAGCACAAGAATGATTGAAAAAATATAAAATAAGAAATTCGATTCATCGATCATTCTTCGCCGTGCGAATGAGATCACAACAAGTTTCGTATCTTGCACGATATATCGTGAAGTGGATGCAGCGATCCGTGCGCTGTTTGTATATCGATGCTATGGCTAATGATCGATAAGCAATAACGGATCATCGAGATTAGTATTCACTGTTATACACGACAACGACGAATATCCTCATTCTTCCGCCAAGAACCGAGAGGTAGAAAGAGAGAGAGAGAGAGAGAGAGAGAGAGAGAGAGAGAGAGAGAGAGAGACAGAATACCGTTTCGCATTGACCATATTATTCCTAAATATACGTACACAAGCGAGACAGTGACCACGTAGACGTGTTAACAACGATGATATAAACACGAATCGTGCGAGGAAGAGGGGCGCCACCGGATTGAATTAGCGGAATGTTTTTCACTTTATCTTCATCTCGATACGAGTCTTGGCGCGACCGTACCGCGATAGAATATTTTCCTTTCATCACTACGGCTTTACGATCTCGCGACGAGAGACGGTAGGTCCTTACCATAGAAAGGCCGCGTTAAGAAATCGACATTACATTGAAACTTTAATTAATCAACGTGTCCCGATACGTCCGAAGCGACTAACGCGCACGGTAGTTGCGTGCTCTTCGACATTTTTCCCCCTTCCCTTTCAAAAACGGGAGAATAAATACAAAATAAAAAAAATTAAAAAAAAACACGAAACATCGAAATGGAATTCGAAGTAATGCGTCAATTCTAACGAGATCCATATTGCGAATTATATCGATATGAAAAACGTAAGAAAAATAATAAGGGTTGAAGTAAGAAAAGAAAAGAAACAAAAACAGAAGAACCAAACGATCTGGCTGCAAGGGGTTTGGACGTAAAAAAAAAATAAAATACACGCGTTCTCCGCGTCGTGCTTATATATATATATATATATATATATATATATACACGGGTGTGCGCGCGTGTACGTATTATTGGCAATCGAGAATATGCCGATGATAAATTTTCGCGTTACGGATTTATGCGCCGGAGAACCAACGAGAGACCGGGCTCACCGCTTGTAACCTCGATACAGACGTCGTACTCCACTACTCGTTCTCTTTATCGTTATTATTTTCATTCTCGTTTTTCTCCTGGTTTCGTTCTACCTGTCGATGCCACTACGAGCTTATTTTTTAATTCTATCTTTTTTTTGGTTTCTTTATTATTATTGTTGTTATTTATTATTATTATTATTATTATTATTATTATTATTATTATTATTATCATTGTTATTATCATTATGTTTATTATTATTTTTACGATACTCTTTTTTTATTAGTTCGACATGCAGATGCTGTTGCTCGTTTCATTAATCCATGCGCGGCCGTCGTCGAAAGAGAGACTGAACGACGTGTAACGAAATGGTTAATTAATCAATGTTTATATTATTAGCCGACGCGATGCGCTTATGCCCGGAGCAATATCTCCGGCGCATGCCCTGCCCTCTCTTCCGCGCCGGCTACCGATTCCGCCGCAATAAAACGACGAGACTACGCTGCTCGGCTCGTATTTTTCCCTTCGGGCGTCTCTTCGTGGCTTATCAAGATCTTGCAGTATTTTTTTTTTTTTTGCAAATATATATATATATATATATATATATATATATACAAAACAAAAAAATATTTACACACACACACATATATATATATATATATATATATATATATATATGTGTGTGTGTAAATATTTTTTTGTTTTCGTATTTTTTTTTTACTTCGCTTCAAACACGATTTTTACCGATTTCCATTTCTCCTCATCCTCATCGATACATCACGAAATCGTATTTTCCGGTCTTTATTCAATTAACACTCGAAGCTGCGCCTGTGTTTGTTAAATTCTACGCTTCGTGAAGAATCGAGCCATTAGAACATTCTGTTTATGCAAATAACGTGTAGAACACGATCTTTTATTTTGTTCTTTTTTTTCGTTGTTGTTCGCTTTCTTCTTTTTCTTTTTCTATTTCTCGCGGGTTATGTCGATAAGCCGTTTTACCGCTTTTACCGCGCTACGTCTCCTTCGTTTCTTCCTCGTTGGAATAATTTTTTTTACATTGAACACCGATCGGTGACTCGGACGTGGAACGCTGGATCGACGATCGTAACTATAGATATGGAAAGGCGGCTTGTAATTCACTCGTGAAGACAGTTGCCACCGTCGACGCGGTGATATGGGAAAAGTTATGTATACATTTGTGTGTATAGGTATATGTTTGAATGAAGATTGAAATAAAAATATTTTAGACCCAAATTATGATAACTTTATTAATAATACATTATTCCATTTACTGTTGACCAAATTAATTGTGAGCAATAAATCAATGGAAGTAAATAGATTTCTTGAGAAAGAAGAAAATTGGTTTTTCCGAGAGAAGCGAATTCTTGTTACTGGAGGAATTTGGCGTCAGAGCTTCGGAACGGAAGATTATCAGCATCGTCCGCGAACCATCGGCAGCGGTGTAATTTATGAGAACCGTACACCTTTGGAAGTTTCGATGCTGGGACCGAAATGCATACGCCGTTCTTGCAAACCTAGAACATACAAAATTCCAGTATCGAACTATATTCGAGGAATTGCGGAACAGTTTTTAACTTGTTTCTTTACTCGCTTTGAAAAATTGATCGCGAGCGACATTCGCGATACTTACATGGGATTTCCCGCAGATCGTTCCGTCCCTCGGTGCTGTCAGTACAATAACGATAACCTTGTTGACCGGCATAGCAGACGCAATAGTCCGGCAGCGGTTTAGGTGGATATTATCCAGCTATAAACTGGGAGCCTGGCACCATCAAGCATTGCTCTGCTGGGGTTGGTATAGGACTCGGCTAGTATTTATTGAAGAATTACACATTTTTGTCTTATTAGTTATGTTCGAACTACATTTTTCGTATCAATCGAGCCGCTTGTTTTGATTAATCGTTTCGATATGTTTTGTGATAATTAGCCGTGAGTATACTTGTACACGCATGCGTATAGTGTTGTATTATAATTGACCGATCAATTATATTTTATTGAGACAGACATTGATATTTTGAGGAAATGTTTCACGACCGGGGGGAAATTTTGGAAAATAGATTATAAAAAATATCTAGAGTGATCGACTGTAAGAAGAAGCTCGATTAATGACAAATTCGGTATTAATAATATTGATAAATATTACGAACCAAGCGAGATTGTACCCGTGAACCGCGACGAATGCAGAAGCCCATATAAAGATATTGATTATGAGGGAATTTATCTTAGCCATGGGGAACCTAATAAAAATATTCAGAGATGCATACGTTTAATTGAGCAATAAGAAAATTCTAAATTTTGAAAATTGTTACCCAAATGTTATAAAAAAAAGTCAAAGTATCGAAAAATTTCGCGGTTATATCGTATGCATATTTGGCTATTGAAGCATTTTTATCCAAAAAACAATAAATACTATCTGACTATTGCTTGCCGGCATCATAAAAAATAATCACGCAGACCGTAAGTCGTAGATATATTTCCCACACGTGCATCACGCATTGACCTTAGTATCATTTCAATTTTTCTATTTTTCATCAATCTCTCATGCTCATTTATTTATTTAAAAGCCTAAGGCAAGGATATGGAAAAAATATGTAAATATACCATCTAAAACGCAAATTATGACACCTTTATTAACGATAGTTTATTCCATTTATCATTCATTAAATTAATCCACAAAAGTCATCGAGGGAATTGAATAAGTTTCTTGGCCAGAACGGTGCGTTTCCAAACAGAAGTGAGATCTTGTGAGTAATCATGCAGATCGAGTTCCGTGCGTTGGTGGTGGAGGATCAAGGTCGCCCAGAGTGTAATTATCTTCATCACAGTCATGATTTTCCCGGGAACCGTACTCTTTTGGAAGTTTCTCTGTTGGAACATGAATGCATTTTCCGTCCCGGCAAACCTAGAACATAAAAATAGTAGCATCGAACAATTGTTGCGTAATAATCCTTTTTCACCTTCTAACCCTATTAAAAAAGTGATCTGAAGGTAATAGCCACGAGACTTACATGTGAAGGGCCGCAGATTGTTCCCTGCATAGGGGCTATGCAATCTGGAGCGTAACCAAGTTCAGTCAACAGGGCACACGAAATAAGGCGGCAGAGGTCGAAAAGGTATTGGTACTGTATAACAAAAATTGATGTCGATTGCAAAATTTTCTATGATTCTTTTTTACTTCCGTTGACTTCTCAATTGAAAGAATTAATCCATGGAATATAACGTACTGTACACTGTCCTGCATAGCAATATGTTGGATGCATTAAGCATTGCTGCGCCGGAGTTGGTATAGTACACGGCTGTTATTTAATAAATAATTATACACGGTTAATTTCGTTATGTTTGCGCTATTCTGTACCAACAGAGCCCTCTTTTTTCAACGATCACTTCGACATGTTTCGTGATATTTTAATTACACGCGCACACGTTTGCACGACGAGGCATTGCAATAAACAATATCTACCGAAGATAAAAAAGGCTCGGTTAATGAGAAATTCGGTATAATAATATTTATTGATATTACAAGCCAAGCGTAATCGTCCCCGTAAACCGCGTCGAATACACACGCCCATATAAAGATGTTGATTGTGAGGGAATTTATCTTGACCATATTGAACCTAATAAAAATATTCCGGAATAAATACGACTGATTAAGCAACGAGAAAATTAGAAGATACGAAAATATTTACCCAAATATTGTACAACAAGTTGACGTTCGAAAAATAACTGATTATGAGACACACCTAATATCGTTGTTGCGTATAAACGAAAGTTCACTTTGTGAGAATGTAGCTTTGCTAGTTTCACGGTTATATTGTGTGCAAGTTTGGCCAGTGTTAAGCAAAAAATTATAAATACTATCTATCTATTCCTACCACTGAGATCATAAAAAATAATCACGCAGACCGTAAATCGTAGATATATTTCTCACACGTGCATCATGCACCAACCTTGACGTCGTCTGAATTTTTCCATTTTCCACCATTTTTTCATACTCATTGTTTTTTTTAAAGGCAAGAATATAGAAAAAGTATGTATAACTTTTAATATGTGTGTGTTTATGTGTATACATATACATCTGATTAGAGATTGAAAAGAAAACACCTTAAACCCAAATGATGACACCTTTATTAACGATACTTTTTTCATTTATCATTCACCAAATTAATTTTGAATATATTGAAACCATTGCGAAGATTTGTTGAAAAACAACAAATATAAAACTCAAAATATAACGAGCTTTTGCCAAAATCATATCAACATAACGCCTCGTGGCGCCATCTACGGAGCGGTGAGATACGATAAAGAAATAAATCGGTGGACATCGGCATGACGGCGGTTTAATGACCGCGGCATACGGAGTGATTGAACCTCCGAAAATGGGATTGTTCCCGCTGTGGCAATAGAGATTGCAGCGCGACAAGAAAATCGTGTAATTAGAATCGATTTTTGGCGAAACTATATGAGCAAAGTATCTCCCGATAAAGAGACTCACAGAGATAGACAAGGAGGAAGAGAGAGAGAGAGAGAGAGAGAGAGAGAGAGGGGGGGAGAGGGAGAGAGAGAGAGAGAGAGAGAGAGAGACAGAGGAAGAGAGAGAAAAAGGAATGATATACGGATGAGGAGCGAGGTAAAAAAAACGACGAATAGAGATAAAGAGTGAGACGGAGAGAACAAGGGAAAGATCCGTTCGGTACGAGATCGAAGAAGCGAGAGTCCCGTCGCGGCATCGAGGACGTGTTTGGCCGGACACCTTGATCCTCCTAGTATCGGCAGCGACTCGAGCTCGCCTCCCTCTCTCTCTCTCTCTCTCTCTCTCTCTCTCTCTCTCTCTCTCTCTCTCTCTCCCGTTCTTTCTTTTATCCTGCAAATGGGGAAAACCCCTCGGATCGAGTATCGCGCGATGCCGATTCCGCGCGACTATTTTTTCTCGATTCGATCCGCAAAGCTTCGCCAAGTCCCAACATCTTTTCTCGGCGTTCGTTGCCGCAACGTTGCGCGCAGCTGGTCGCTTTGGCGAACTGTAGCGCGGCACGCTTACCGGAGAGTGGGGTTGGTCAAGAAAAAAACTGCGCGACGAAAAACCATTCCCGAAGCGCCTTTGTAGTCGACGACGATGATACGACTTTAGAATAAAAGAGGAACGTACGAAGATCTTCGCCGCCGCGGACCGTCTGTGTCTCGTGTGTTGTATCAAGCATCGTAAAAGGATCGCGCACGTCCTGAGATTTTCTGTCGTATTGCGCACGACGAGGCACGCAACGTGAAACGCGTAAGCCACTGCTATACCGATGTCTACGGACATCGGATATACGATCTTCCTTAAGCAAACTGACGGGGAAAAATCGTTCCGCCTATCTCACGTCCATGAAAGAAAAACAGATCGACGATTATCCGCGTCAGTTTAGAGGGGAAAGAAAAGGAAAACAAAAAAAAATAAAACAAACGAAAAATTATAGGAACAAAAAATGAAATAAAACTATTTAGAAAAATGCATGCAGCGAATCTCGGGTGGCACGTGCGTTGCACTAAACACACAAATACATACACACAGATACACACACA